>SKCR01044347.1:0-48113 GCA_019454045.1 Zanthoxylum bungeanum
TGGGATTGACTGTAATTTTGGGTTATATTTAGTTTCCTTAGTGTAATCTCAAAGCTATATAAAGCCTTCTCTTGTAACATTCTAATTATTCAATACATAGTATTTGCTCTATCATTTAACAATTATTTTCCAAAAACACACATCCTGACATAAATGGATCTGGTGCAAGCAAGGGGATAAAATAGGGCTAGTTATTCACAATCTCCAAACCAACTGACTATCTCTACACAATATGTTGAAGGTTGGGATAATATCTAGGTTGTCCTCGTCGGGCATCACTTTGGTAGAGAACCATGGGTTAATGGCCTATTAGATGCACTTCCCTGAAGAAAGCTATTGAGTAACAACTAATCTTCTTGCTCTCATGAAAGCAGTTCAGAAACCATGTCAATATTCTCTCATATTCATGCTAAAATTTCAATGAATTAATTAATCAAGAGTATAAATTTGTTACTTAACCATGTCAATATCATAGTTGTTAAAGGCACAAGGCGCACTGAGGCGCCAAAGTCCTCCCGAGGCCTAGATGCGAGGCCTATGACGAGGCGCACCCTGCACATTTTTATTTTTTATATGAATTTCCTACAATCATGGATTTTGAATCCATGGGAGACAAACTATAATCATGTTTCATGTTTGTAAATTAAATGAACAAACCGTTAAAAAAACATAAAAAAAAAATACAGGGAAAAAAAGAATAATGGAGAAATCATAAAATATAGGAAGGAAAAACAATTGGGAAAAAAGAAAAGGGAAAGACGGAGAGAAGGGAAAACTTAGCTGAAATGACAGTTGACACTTGTAAATTGATAGACTTGAGAGTGTTTTATTTATTTTTTTTAAAGGCGTGTTTAGTACTTTTAACTGTTTACGTTCTGTTCTTTTACAAGTTTGTATTTTACATATTAAAAAAATTTGATCACACGTCTTTTAAGACACCTCATAAGCTTCAAGTCAATAAAAAATATATAAAAAAAAAAAGATAAGAAATACAAAAGGCTGTCAGATTATTAATTAAAAAAAGGGAAGGGTTATGCTTAAGGATCCGTTTTAAGAAAGTTTTCACATTACTTTTATGGGAAATACAAAAATTGTCAAAACATTAATTATTTTTTCAATTTTCCCATGAAAACTTTCCTAAAATGGATCCTTAATGAGTGCTCTTAGAACACTCATTAGCATTTCCCTTAAAAAATAAGAAACACATGCGACTACAAATTCCGCAATTGATTGAATAGGGCCATAGCTTGTCTTGGGTAGGGAAAACGTTGTGGTCCCACACTTCTTCATGATAATATACTATGAGAAATCCACACCAAATTTTCATCTCTTAATTTTTCTTCTTGTAACTCAGAGTTTTGGATCTTCACTGAAATACGACTGATTACAGATCTGAGCGTTCATATTTTACAATAAAAAATAAGAATTCAAACAGGTGTAGAGACATGCGCCATGCGCCTCTGCCAATGCGCTGGACCTCCCAAGCGGGAGGCGCACTGACTATGCCTCTAGACACCTCATGCCTAAGGGCAATTTTAACAACTATGGTCAATATACTCTCTCACATGGTAGCATACTAATATTTAAATGGATAAACTGATCAGGAGTATAAATTCATTGAACAACTTATAAAACTTTACCCAATTATGCTTGAGAACTTGAAATTCCACATCCCTGATCAAGAAAATGACTTCAAAGGAAGATTTTATGAGAAATTAGGATTTCTTAGGATCATTGTTTAAAAATGCGGTCGGAGGATTTAGGCTTTTGACTAAACGCAGTAGGATCCAAATATTATTGCAAAAGCTAGTTGTGCCCAATATTTAAAAATGCGGTCGGAGGCGGCGCCTCGAGGCGCCGCATCGCTGGCCGCTGCCTTGCGGCGAAGGCACGTCGAGGCGGCCGCCTCACGACGACGCGACACGAGGCGGTGTGAGGCGGCCATCTCATTCCCTACATTCGCGTTAGGCGGTGGACGAAAATGAGACAGCAACGGCGACACAGAGATGACGAGTAACAACGATGGTGATGCATAGATGACGAACGACGACAGCTATACAGCGATGACAGAGATGATGCAGTAACAGGTGTTGGCTGAGAGAGAGCCAAGAGAGTGAGACTCGTGTATGAAGATGAGGAAGTGATTGGTTTATGTTGGTTTAAGGTTCGTCTAAAGGGAGAGATGAAAAACGATGAAGGAGAAGAAGACAGCAAAATAGTTGGCCATGATTGCTTTTCAAAATTTATTTAATAAATTACTAATTAATTGTTTTTTTTTTTTTGTATTTTGCAGGAGTCCAACTCCTATTGGTGGGTGAGAGTTGAAGATCTTGTTAATTGTGATATATAATTTCTTCATAAATTGAATATTATTGTAAAATAATAATAATTATTATTCCTTAGTTCCAAACTTATTCCATTTATAAATTTTTAATTCATTATTTTTTCATCAATTTTGAATTTTGATGGTGGGTTATAACAAACTAATTTATTATTCATTATAAAATAATTTATTATAAAATCACAAATACAAGACAGGTTTGATAAAATAATCCATTACATAATTCAAAAATAATTTTGAAATTACGTCAATTTATGGGTATTATAATTAGGTTTTTGTGTATTAAAATTAGGTCAACAATTTTGTTGATGCTTTTATTATGCTGATTTTATTATTTTAATTTTTGTTTTGATGTTCGGATTGACGTGCCTGCCTCTCTGCCTCGAGGAGGTCTGCCTCGCGCCTCAACGGCCAACTGCCTTGAGGCGTTATCCGTATTTTTAAACATTGGTTGTGCCCAAGGTACAAAATCTGATTAGAGATCATTTAATTACCAAAGAAAGTAAAATAATTTTAGTACCATCTAGTATTATAGCAGGAACATATAACAGTAAACACCAAATTGTTAATATCTGTAGAATTTATAAATAGACATACAGGAAGCTGGTATTCTGTCTCAGATATTTTTCGTCCACCTTTAATTGCAAAATTAGCACAACCTGGATACTTGCCAGCCCTCGAGTGTAAATCAAGGTACAAATACCCCATCTCACCCTGAAACAAGGGTATAATGATTTAATTCAAGGTTGGAACAGATGTGAAAACAGCAGAGTGAAACCAAAAGTATAATAGGACATGCACAGCAGTGAAAAGTGAAAAGGATTTATTCAACTGGTGATTATAGCAGATAAAGCAAGATTGTGAATGTAGTCTATGACCAAATATGATTTTTAATAATGAGAAATTTCACTTCTTATATCATTCATGGACGCACCTCTTCTGGATGTCGAAGAGACAGTTTTAGCACATCCGGGTGCCATGATTCACCAAGTGCAAGGGGGACATTATGAAAAGTCACACCAAATAATGACTCTGCCAACATTTTCAAACCCTCAATGCATTGTGCTAAGGGAAAATATGATGCCACAACCTGCCGAATAAATTGTTGCATTCAGAAGAACAAAAAATTAATCAAATATCAAAGCAAGGAATGAATCCTACTGGCCTACTCCACATTCATGTGGAAAAACAAAAACAAAACAAAAACAAAAACAAAAGAACGAGGTCACCATATGCAGTCGTAAGAATGGCATTTTTGTTTTTTGGTTGTTTTTTTTAATTACATCTTCAGCTGACATTCAGCTTACAGAATGAGTAAAATCATTTTACTTACAAAAGCATCTAAATTGTAAGTAGACGACTTCATTATTGCAGTGTAGTGTGCTTCATCCCATGGCTCTAAATGAGCATATCTCTGACCACAACTTCTCCTCTTAAAATCCCTAATTGCCTTAAACTCCTACAGGAAATGTAGATCTCATTAAAATTCAAAACTGCAACATAATCTACTCTAAAATGAGATAGTAGAAACACTTTACACCTCACAACTGTGTGCAAATAATATAATACCTCATCAGCTTTTGGCTTGATCATCTTGCTCATCTCAAGCAGAAAGGACACCACAACTTCTGGTGATGAAGCCATGTTTGGCTTCACGATAAAATCAGCATAAGATCTATACCCCATTATCTGTATTCCTCAATATGAATAGTAATAAATAATAATTAATTAAATATAAAAAAAAAATGGCATAAGTATAACATATGCTTAGAAGTAAGGAAGGACCGAGTCATACAATTTAAGAATAGCAATATAGCACAAGACACACTACTATCTTTTTACTCAAATGGCTAAATGCTTGCATACATATACATTTTTGGTACCAAATGCTTGTTTATACTGCAATACTTTTATTTTAAAGGCAAACAGACATGAAAATTACTTTGATTAAGTTCCCATTTCGCAAATCATATTTTATCTATTAATTCAAAATACTTACAGTGATGAGCTGTTTTTGTTATTTCCACCAAGAATTTACCAAAAAGAAGAGCGACAAAAATGAGCAATATCACTCGATAATCCTCCAATGAAAATCATCATTTATTAGTTATGAGTATTTCGCCCATAAATATATACAGCAAATGAACTCCATAAGAAAACTAAAGAGACTTCTCCAGCATCATAAAATTAAAGAATATTCGGCTTAGATGATATAAAATATACATCCATCATGACAAGCATACAGACATAGGCATAGATAATTTATGAGATTAAATAGTTCTCTTAATATCGAAATGTCCCATAGCATTATGTATATCTTCCAGATTCATACTAAAGGTTACCAACCTGAGCAAGTTCATGACGGGCAGATATAAGCTTATCAAGAACTTCGTGATTAGCTTGTGGGATAGAGTGCCCTTGAATATATGCTTTTTTCCTGACCTGCAGAAAGACCAAGAAATTGGAAAAAGCATAATGAATTCTAGATTACTGCAATCGAAAATAACTTTAGATGGAGAGCAACTTAAAAATTCTCTCTCTTCCCCAAAATACTGCAAAAAATACTGAACACCTTACAAATTCATTTGGGTGAACAATAACAAGAGTCATAAGTATCACAGCTAGTAGCTCTAGCAACCAGGATCAACATATTCTTAAGTTCACAAGAATGTTGAAAACAAGACAGCAAGATATTTGCAAAAGTTTAAAGCTACCTCATCATCTGATGTCCATTGCAGAATTGACTGCAGAGTGCGTGCGTCAGTTGTAATGCGAAATCCTTTTACTTTCTTGTCATCCCATGATCTTAATGATTCCCTTGATGTCCCAGATGTCAATCGATAGATAGGCTTAAGAAGATGGTGTATATGTTTTGGGATGCATGATGCCGGAAATATATCCACATGACCTGGATCATTGATAATATTTTGACTGAACCTGACTCATTCAGATTGCAGGCATCATATAAATCACAATGAATTAATCAACTATTCAGACATAGTTTATCAATTATATATGTTACTAAAATATCGGGGGAAGAGACATTATACTCACTCTCTACACAGCTGAAAAATATCTATATTTAGCTGATTTATTCGATCTAGTTTCTCTGCAGAGCAAGTAGGATTAAAAAAATGTTTACTTTCAGAAAGTGGAAAATTCTCCAATAACATAACCAAAATATGATAGGAATAAAATAGATACCAGGACAGAGATGAATTCCACCCCTCTCAAAGTCAACGCGTAGGTGATTAGCAGCCCTATGAGCTTCCTTGGAAAGCAAATGACCATCTAGCTCAGCTTTTTTCACCGCATCATACAAAGTATGATTTGTATTAAGATACTGTATGGCAGAAAACGCACCAACAAATTTAAAATCAACAGCTTATGCACTCATAGAAGTTCATCTGAAAAAGGTACAGAATATGAACCATACTTAAAATTGGGTTCATCTGAAAAAAGTACAGAACATGGAACATACTTGAAATCAGATCCACAGATGATTGCATCAGAGTTTAGTTAATTTTCATGCAGTTCCACATCACACAGATTAAACTCACATACTATTAAGTATTGAAAAAAATATTTTAGCAATAAATTTACCAAAATTTAATCCGTCTTGCTTTCAGTTTACTAGTTATCTGCATAAAAAAAGTAAAGTGATGCAAGATATGCCTTCTCATTCTAGGCATGGATTATTAATTTGACATTATTCTATTTACAAGCAATTTTCTACTTAACCAAGGAATCATAGTCCGTGGTGTTGTGCATGAAGATATAATGCCTAGAAAAACAACCCTCTTCTCATGGCATAGAATGCCGGGTTATCATTCTTCATAGAAGTTAGTTCTTGTTTGGGGGTAAACTCGTAACAAATGTTCTAATATCGACACGTGTTTTAAGAATGAGAATGCCAAAAATGCCCTTCAGGTTAAAAGAAGCAGCAAGAAAATGGTCAAGGGTAAAATGTGAAATTCTCGAAAGAGGGACCACATGAGTTGTGATAGTACCACCTAGGTACTAGCGAATATCCTTTTGTTCCCTCAATTTCAATACCACCTCATTCCTGTGGACCACACTATAAAATGACAAGGCCTTCAATGGATGCTTACCAAGGCAGCAACAAGAGGCATCTGATTAGGCCAGCTCAAGAAGGATGTCAAATGGATTCCTGACAGTTAATTAAGGTTTTTGCTTAAAGGAGACTACACATGACCAAATGGTAGGTTCAGAGTTTTAAAATACGTATTGAGGCGCCGCCTCGAGGCTCCGAATCGCCGCCTCTCGACGTCAGCGCGTCAAAGCGGCCGCCTAATACGCCTTCCACCGATTCGGCCGCCTTTCTCCGATGAGGCGGGCACCTCAGCCCGCCTCAGCCCTTTTTTTTTTTTGGTTATCACACCAAAACGACGACGTTTTCAGGGTTAATAACTTAATATCCACCATAATATTAATATCTTTGAACTATTATCTCAATTTTCATATAAAATGTTTCACAGTATTTTGGAATGTAGAAGTTAGAAACAGTGATTTATATTCCAAAAAAGTAATAATAAAACAATCATGTTACAACTGGTAAGTTAAGAAAGTCTGGATGCAGGCACTAGAAATTAATTCCAAAGTATAAAAATCAAATATCACCTTCCACTACTGAATTCTGAGACCCGAGTTATACAACAAACTTTCATTGAAATATGTGAATCTGAATTGAAATATCACTTTGTTTATATATTTTCAGTAAAATGTCGAATTGAACAGACCCGGCCTGTAAGTACGGGCCTGAAGTTACTGTGGAAGATGGAAAGGGAGGATATAAGTATATTGAATGTCATTTTTGCAATAGGACAATCAAAGGGGGTGTATACAGAATGAGCCATCTGATGATGACAGAGATTTTGACCCAAGCTCCATGCCGCTAGACACTAATGATAACTTATTTAGGGATTAGTTATCAATAATTTTTTGAACATACTATGAATTATGAACAAATGAATGTATTTAGGATTATTTTTCCGATTTTCGGATCGAGGCACTCGCCTCACCGCCTCGAGGAGATTCGCCTCGCACCTCAATGGTCGGCCGCCTCGAGGCGCCGCCCCGTATTTTTAAACATTGGGTAGGTTGCCCTCAGAAGGCCTGGTGAGAACTTGTCCTTTTTGGCTTATTTAGCCACTAGTGATGAGTCTCCATGACTAACAAAAGACAAAAGAACCACCAATATTTGAATTTAGAATTGAGAATTCCAAAATGCCCCTACCTGGCTGGCCGAAATAGAGTAGGCCATGTGTCCAGAATAACACTCAAACACCCACGGGGCACTCCATATAAAAAGGTCAAGTGACTGTGTAAAGTAAGCAAGATTCATTCATCCAAACCTTCATCTTCTCTGAAGTTTAGGATTTCTAAAACAAGACTCATTTTCTTATCCTTCGAGCTCCATATCTAACTTGACTATCGGAGTGTCGCCACAGGCACCCCCGACTTCGACTTGCAATGGTTTCTTCTCATTTTTTTGAAGATACTAATACAAGACCTTCCAACCCCACATCTTCCCTAACCTAAACGAATTCCCATTCCATTCAACATCAGTCGAAAAAAGTATCATCTAGAATGCTTTGGTTGGTTTTCACTTGAAGAAAATTTGACTAAAACATTTTGACGCCTTCATGGAAATTCGAGCAAAAAGTTGGGCCCCTAACTCTTTGTTACAAATAAGGGTTGTCTGCACTAAAATTCCTACCTTGGTCATCGAAGATTCTGTTTTGTGGTTGCTTTTGTCCACTGTGGAACCTTCCCTTAGCACTAAAGAACCCACCTTTACTGCCAAAGAACCCACCTTTACCATCAAAGAAATCACTTTTAACCACCAAGAAACCATGGTTACATGTAGCCCGAGTGAACCAAACAAACAACATGATGAAACCATCAAGGAGAGTGAGGACGAGCCATATAAGCCAAAGACTAGGGCCATCCCTCGATACAGCCAGAGAGGACGACCAGCTCATTGGGAAGACCCCAAGCTCCCAAGCCATTCATCTTAGACCCTTGCGAATGATCAGTGTTATTAAAGGCGCAAGGCGCACTGACCTGAGGAATGTGAGGTGCATATTTGTAGATATAATTTTTCAATTAGAAAGAGGAACATGTATATTATTCTAATCATTTTGTTTTGAGTATTTTTTAATATTTTGACTAAATTATGACAAAATATTTATAAATTATTGCACTCAATTAAATTTATATACATCACTATTTCCATAACTAAGTTTCTATAATAACTAAGATATTAATATTTACTTATATTGTCTTATGTACAATTTTTTTATTGACTAGTTTAATTTTTTGGTTAAAATTATGTCCCCAATAATTATAAATGTATGATCTATTATTAAATATTATGGCAAACATTTGTATTTTACAAAATATAAATTTTTCTTATAATTTTTACCGATCTCAACAAATTATCTAAGAGTCGTGTAAAAAGTAAATAAATTAAGTTAAATTATGAGATTTATTGTTATTCTTCTTCTTTTTTTTAACTCTCTTTGCTGAAAAAACCAAAAAAAAAGTAAAAAAAGTGAGCTTTAATCAATGAAATCGGGTCAAAAACCAAGATTTTTGGCATCAGGCGCCTAAGACGCGCCTCACTCATTGGCATCAGGCGCGAGCCCCTGGACACCCTCCAGGAGCAATGGCTGGCGCCTCTACCGAGGCGCGCCTTTGATAACACTGCGAATGATGTCCAGATGAACCCCCATACGAGGCGATTAGTCCCCTGCGAATGATCTCCAGAGCAATACCCCTATGAGAGAGAGTCCCCCGCAAGTGATCTCAAAAGGAAGCTCGCACGAGAAGGTTAGTCCCCACAAGTGATCTCCAAGCGAGACCGGTGAGAGACGATTAATCCCCCTTGAGTGAAATCTAGAGGAATGCCAAAGCGAGAAGGTTAGTCCCTTGCGGGAGAACTCCAGAGGGAGGCTCGTACGAGAGGGTTATTACCTACGGGTGATCTTTAGAGGAATGCCTGCGTGAGAGGGTTAGTCCCTCGAAGGAAAACTCCAAAGGAAGATCGGCGTGAGACGGTTAGTTCTCGCGGGTGATCACCAGAGGAAAGCCACACGAGAGGGTTAGTAATTGCGGGTGATCTCAATTCAAGGGAGGAACCTAGGGCGGCATTGGGGAAGGTCCATGTGTCTCAATTCAAGCAGCTTTAGTCTCCTTCACCTCATCCTTCACCAAAGAAAACTAAGGGGATCTTGTCTGGAGGTATACTAGTAACAAATGTTGTAATATCGACACGTGTCCCAAGGAAAAGAATGCCTAAAATGCTCTTTGGGTTAAAAGGAGAATCAAGGAAATGATCAAGGGTAAAATATGAAATTCTCGAAAGGAGGACCACATGAGTTGTTATAGTATGCCTACAATGCCCTTCAGGATAAAAGGAGAAGCAAGGAAATGATCAAGGGTAAAATGTGAAATTCTTAAAAGAGGAACCGCATGAGCTATTATAGTACCTCCTAGGTACTAGGGAATATCCTTTTGTTCTATCAATTTTAGTGTCACCTCATTCTTGTGGACCACATAAGACAATGACAAGGCCTTCTGGGGGAGTGAGCTAGAGCAGCCACAGAAGGCACCTGATTGGCCTAGCTCAAAAAGGACGTCAGAGCACCTCCACCAAACAGCTGCTCAAAGGGGACTATACCTGGACAATTGGTGTGCCACCCTCAGAGAGTCTGGTGAGCATCTATCCTTTTTGGCTTATTATCCACTATGAGTAACCTCCATGTACAACAAAGAACAAAAGAAATGAGGCTATTAATATTTGAATTAAACCTAACAAGACAAAAATGCCCATATCCGAGAAAGGGTTGGCCTCACCAGAGAGGGCCACGTGTCCTGAAATACACTTAGTTATCTGAAACTCATTTCTCCTTTCAGCTTCAAATATGATTTGACTGTCAAAGTGTCATCACTGGCACCCCCGACCTCGACTCTTAACAGTTCCTTCTTTTGCAAGGCTTCCACACAAGACCTCTGGCCCAGTTCCTCCATCAACTTTTCCATAGAAACGACCTCATTTGGCCTTAAAACAACACCTTTTTAGCACCTATCAATCATCCATTTCATCATAAATGGTTCTTATTTTAGACCATCTATGAACTAATTTCTTTATCATTTTCTCCATTGAAGCAACTTCACTAAACCTTCAAACCCCCCTTCTTCTTTTTTTTTTTTTAATTAAAAACAACTCCTAAAATGGCTTTGGTTAGTTTTCTCTGAGTGACGAAAATTTGACAAAACAGTTTTCTATTTTGGTTCACATTGTTATCCCCTTTGATGGGCAATATCTATCACAATGGCTCATGGAATATATTCTTCCGTATAATGCAATATAAACGTAATCATAGCTATATTCAATTATTATGCGCAGAAGAAGAAACAAACGTGGGCATCCACTGATTAAAGTTGGAAACCAAATGGATCATTGGTCGCCTCACATGTAGATATTCATTGATTCTCATTGATGCTTTACTAGCCTCCTCAACAAATTCTCTGATACACTCAAAAAAACAATAATAATAAATAACTGTAAGAATGATGAGCATAGACATTTTCAAAAGGAAAAAATATCATACTCATTAGGGGAAGAAAGAAAAGTACAAAAGTTAGAGAACAACCTGTCAGGATGAGTTTGTCTACATAGTTCCGCAGAATCAACAACAGAACAGACCTAAAAAATAAAACACCGCCAATTGTTCGAGGATTCTTAACAGAGGAAATAACAAATAGAAAAAAAATGTATAAAGCAAAGGGAAATATATAGAGAGAGAGAAGAAACCAACTGTATCTGAAATCTCATCCATTGCTCGGATAACTTCCGCAGATGAAGGCATTTCAGATATATAATTAATCAATTCACCAGACCTGACAACCATGAATTTAAATAAAAATGAGAACTAAAAAGCAACAATAAGCATCATGTGCAAATCAGTTGTAAGATTTCTATGGCATTGCTCACTAAATGACCCCTCAAGGCTCAACCTTCATTCATTCTTTATCTTTTTGCTAAATACAAATAAACCTAACTAAACAATATCCATGTGAGTGTACAAAATGAACCAATCAATTAATAAAATAAATTACTGTTTATTTTCTCTCAACCTAGTAGCAACAAATTAAAATACTGCATTCGAGTGCATGTTAGTCAAATTCAATCTTTCAAGTTCTAGGACTGCAAATTAACTTTTTCAAATACGAAACAAATTTCAAAATTTTATGATTTTCGTTTTAATATATGTGCAAATATTATTATTATTATTAACCTCTCAATGGCATCATCGACGAAACGTTGAAAGTCTTTGGGAGACTTCAAGTGGTCGAAGCCGTAGAGACCGGTGGGGATTCCGCTGACGGTCCGAGTGTGGAGATGCCTGGTTGCGAAAAGATATGAGTGCCATAATTTGTGACCGAGGGTTCTGCGGATTAGGCTCCACATTGGTGGCGCCTGCTGTGTGAACGTTTAAACGTATGGGGTGATTTTGAAACATCGGACTGCACTTTTTTAGGTCCTGATATATTAGTAACTATGGGCCTATGCTAACCCAAGCCCACTTTTCACTTTTACAAATCTTCGGTTTAGAACTTTGCCACTTAATGACGCTTTACATCGGATTAGTCCCTGATGGTATGATACAATATAATGATTGTTTTGGGAAAATTTTGACATGTACCAAACAAGGGATTTAGATCTCTCGTCAAAGTCTGACAACATAACTTATTATCAGAATCTGAAGGGAGAACCTATCATCCAAGTCTCAGGGCAGAATCTATCATTAGAATCTGAAGTCAGGACATCCGTCAAAGTCCGAATTCAGAACCACCTGATAGAAGTTCCATCTCAAGCTTGGTTCCAACAAAGGCAAGCAAAGATCATGCGACGATTAAGTCTAAGATATCAGCTCCTTAATGACATGAATTTGTTGAAAAATGAATGAGACAACCAATTAATTACTTTCTATTTCTTTAAATTGGACAATCATCTAGAATTGGGAAGTTTCAAGATTATAATGAGCGGACCAGTTAATGGGAAACATGAATGCAATGTAACCGCTATCAATTTATTTTTATTGTAATGAGATATTATAAATAGTGTAAAAAAACCTAAAGTAAGGGATTGATCTTTGTTATTAAACAATACTAGAGAACTCTTTATCTATCTCTGCATTTTGTTGAATTTTATTATTTGTAAAATTAATTATACAAACAATTGGCACAGTCTGTGAGGAAGTTGAAGACGAAAAACTGTGCTCATGATTTTCCGCAATTATTGAATCTAAGAAACGAGTCAAGATGGCTCCAAGAAACAAAGAGTCTAGAATCTATGTATCTACCGCTCACTATGAGGAAAAGGTATCCAACCATCCGATACCCTCAGTGGACATCTCGACAATTAGGGATGAAATGATGAAGCAAATGGACAACCAAATGTAGGTTAAGAAAAAGAAATTTAAGGAATAGATGCAGGTCATGCATCAAGAAAACCAGGCGCTCGAAGCTCAGATCCAGGGGGTTGGCCTCAATAAAGACAAAGGGAAAGGAAAAAAAGTTGAGAACCCCGCGAGGAGGGGCGACCCGAGAAGAACCACGGTGAAGCCACAACAAGATTGATGATGCGGGCTCTGATGCAGAGGATTCCAGAGGTCAAGGCCGGATATAAAGAAATGTGGAGCACAGAGAGAGAGGCAAATATCTGGAGATGAGTCGTAATAGAAATGACATTTGCGGGAACAAGGAGTTTGTTGATGAAAAGTTGGTGGTGACCATAGCAAAAAGGATTGGGGACTTTTGGGTGCAAACCCCTACGAACTTGACTGACCTGGCGATCAAGGGGATGTCCACTTCCAAGAATGGATTGAAGATGAATTGAAGCCTCGAGACTGCACCTCACCCAACTTCGACAAATATACAGGGAAGTCAGACCCAGTCACCCACCTGGTCTAGTTTCGGTAGAGACTCTTATTGGAGACCACCAACAAGGCTCTAATGTGCAAGATGTTCATTACCACTCTTGTAGGTAATGCCCTCTCTTGGTTCCTGCAATTGCCAAAGATATCCATATGAGATTTCGAAGACATGGGGCTAAGGGATGATCAAATAAAACACTAGTAGCTTGATGGACCGAATGATAAACTACTTAGAAAATGGAACACAATCATAAGATAGAGACGAAGCACAAATATTCTGACTTAAGGCAATCAGGTACGCAATGAAATAAGAGAATTGTTCATAATATCGTTCGATATGCCACTTTTGCGGTGCGTAAAAGAGAAAGATCTGAATTATGTGCTACAGTAGATGCACGCAATGGCATATGGCAATCATACAGGCGGTAGAAGCTTAGCACACTGAATCCTCACTGTCGGATATTACTGGTCGTATCTGATGGAGAGTGAAAAAATTTCGGACGACTATATGAGAAGTTCCAGAAACACGCACCTACAATACTTAAACTGATGAATTCTGTAGTCAGTCTCTGGCCCTTCGCGTATTGGGGCTTAGACATTATTGCGAAACTCTCAGTGTTAAAATGGGGAAACTGCTTCATTTTAGCAACCACATATTACTTCATCAACTAGGTAGAAGTCGATCCACATGTTAAGGTCACCCAAAATAACGTGATCGTTTTCATCTATAAACATATAATATACAGGTTCGGCATCTCCCAAACCCTGAAAATGGACAATGACACTCAATTCAATAATCCTATAGTCACCGACTTCTCTGAACAGTATGGGATCAGAGTCTAGTTCTCTTTAGTATATTATCCGAAAGCTAATGAAATGACAAAAGCTACAAACAAAGCGATTCTTAACAATCTAAAGTGAAACCTGGATGACAAGAAAGGAAAGTGGCTGAAGGAACTACCAAAAGTATGATGGGCTAAAAGAACCACGTGAAAAGAGGCAACATGGGAAACACCATTCACTCTGGTGTATGGTTCGGAGGTTGTGATACCAACAGAGGCTGGGTTGCCCACCTTAAGAACCCTTGTCGCCGAGCATGAAAAATATAACCAGGAACAACTAATGAAGAACTTGGACTTACTATACGAAGTCAGAGAGTGCACACAAATTCGAAGAGCGACGTACCAACAGAGACTTGGTTGCCCACCTGAAGAACCCTTGTTGTCGATCATGAAAAATGAAAACCATAAACAACAATGAAGAACTTGGACTTACTGAACAAATTCATAGAGTGCGCACAGATTCGAAGAGCGACTTGCCAATACAGAACAAGGTCATACTTTAATAAGAAAGTGAGGATGAGAAGATTCAAAGTGGGAGAGTGGGTGTTCCAAAAAATCCTAGAGGTCCAACAATAGAGAAAGTTCAGAGAACAATAGGAATGACCATTCAAGATCATCGATGACCAAAATAAGGGAACCTATAAGCTCATGAATGCTATAAATAGAAAGGCAGTGCCCAGAACATGGAACATACAAATGCTTAGAAAATATTACATGTAAGAATATTGTATTTTTTTCAAGTTAAATGAAATATTACATGTGAGAATACTGCTTATACCATGGACTTTACCATAAGCATAAAGAAGACTGATGCATGGTAGAAAAAATATTAGAGTTTAAAAAATGCATGGTAGAAAACACATTAGAGTATAAAGTTCTACTTGTCATACTCTAAAAAAGAAATGCCTATCAAGGTCTAACGGGTCAAAAAGACTTTGATGCGTGGTAGAAAAACAATTCGGAGTATAAAGTTCTACTTGTCAGACTTTAAAGAGGAAATGCATATTATAGTCGAACGCATCAAAAATGATTCTAATGCATGGTAGAAAAACCCATCGAAGTGTAAAGTTCTACTTGTCAGACCTTAAAGGGGAAATGCCTATTAGCATCTGACGCGTCAAAAAAGACTCAAATGCATGGTAGAAAACCAATCAGAGTATAAAGTTCTACTTATCATACCCTAAAATGAAATATCCATTAAGATCTGACATGTCAAATAAGACTATAATGTATAGTATAAAAACTCATTAGACTATGTTCTACATGTCAAACCTTAATTGGGGACAGCTATCAGGGTCTAACACATCAAAAAAGACTTCGATACATGGTAGAAAAACTCATTAGAGAACCAAGCCACCAGGTCTTAAAAAAGAATTCCTAACGGGGACCTGCCCAAAAAAGAAGGCTATGACACGTGGGGGAGGAGCCTATCAAAATATTATAATTTGGCTAGGCTCAAATTAAAGTGCGCAGGCAAAAAACAAATTAAAAACCCAAGATCATCACCAAACAAAATGATATATTTTATTCATGTCTTAAGTTGTAAATACATATTGTGCATGGCATATTTTATTGCAATAATTTCTGCCGACACGAGTCATCAATTACGTCATCACTGTAGCATACGTCGTGATGCTCAAGCCCTTTTGTGTCACAACGCCGAGCCAATAATGCAGCCGCCATTTACTTAGAACTCATCGCGACTCATAAGACTTGGCACGTCACGACACCGACCGACTATAAATTGAATCTCAAATCAGAGGAATTCTTTATACTTTCTTCTGGGGATTTTCTCTAGAATACTAAGAAGATAGTATCTTGTGTGTTTTTATTTAAGTTTTCTTGTATTTAATTTTTATTTAGTAATAAAATTTTGTTTATTTTACTTAAGTATGATTAGGTAACTTCTTTCTACTGAGGTGAAAGGTGAAACTTTTATTATGATAATTTAGATTAATCTCCCTTATTTTATAATATATAAATTATCTTAAACCTGACTTAATCTGATACCGTCTATATGGTCAGTTGGACTTAATTAAATTATTTTTAATCCTGACTTAATTAGATACCGCCTATATGGTCGGTTGGACCTAATTAATTTTGACTTAATTGGATACCGCCTATATGGTCGGTTGGTAATTCATGTAAATTTATATACTATAATAAGGGAGATTTCTATATTTGAAATGTTAAAAGTGGATCTTCTAACTCCAACATTTTATTTTATTGTTAACTTTTTAGATTTCAACTTGTTTTATGCTGTTTTGTTTATTTATGTCTTTAATAATCCTATGTATGTGTTATAACTAAATACATTATCTAATTGTGATGAATTCTAATATCATTGGTTTTATAAGTTGATTATTTTGTGTCTTGTGTGATAAATTAGTTTATTTATTGAGTCTTAATCTTAATGTTTCTTATTAACTGGCCACTAATAAGATTGATGTGGTAAACTTAAAATGAACTTGACGAATGGATTTTAGGTTTCAGCCTTAGACTGAATAACTCACGATCTCACCTTAGAGATTTCCTTCCAAGATAGACATATACATGTCAGGTGTGGGTAGCCATAATTGGAACTTAATCTTAATGAATTCAGAGTTTCTTGGTTAACATAGACATATAGTCAATTGGGTTACTTTGGGTGTTTACATCTGACCATCGACAAAGGCTTTTGCATATCTTCGTGTTCCAGGTTAATAACCTGATATATTACACAAGCATAAGATAGTCACTTCATCTTTAGAAGAATATTGGAGGGATCTACAACCCTAGATGGTTTCATAATATTGAAAATTTTTAGAATATACTTTTGTTTTGTTTTATTTTATTTACTTGTTTTTAGATAAAATCACTAACCAAACAACAATCAATTTTTAGATACTTGTAAAAATTTAACTTCAATAAATTAATAGCATAGGTATTAAGTCCTCGTGGGATCGATACATTTTATATTACTTGAACGATACGTGCGCTTGCGTAACATGAGTGATTTCACATCGATCAAGTTTTTGGAGCCGTTGCCGGGGACTTATTTATCTTTTACTATTATTTTTAAGGTTGGATACTTTACTTGTGTATAAGATTTTACTTATTTTTATTATTTTTCTTATCTCAGGTTCTCATACACTACATGAGAAGAAGTAGAAGCTTTAAAATCCGTCCGCTTGACCCAGAAATTGAAAGAACAATCAGACAATTAAGAATGGAAATGTGAGAAGATCAAGAAGCACTAATCAATATGAACAATCAAGAAACTGAACCTTTGGAGGTTGTACCACTAATTACTATTCGAGACAGAACAATTCTAGTGGTTGACGGCTTCATATCATATATTGTACTTCCACATTTACCTACAAATGCTTGTGACATCAAAACATGCATTCAAATGATAAAATAGTCAGTTCAGTTTGGGGGAAGTCCAATTGAAGATCTCAATGCTCACATCAGTAACTTCCTAGAAGTTTGTGGCACATTCAACTACAGCCAAGGGGCAGAAGAAGCAATGAGCTTGCGTATATTCCCTTATTTCTTGAAAGATAGAGCTAAGGCTTGGCTTCATTCACTACCAGCAGGTTCCATAACCACTTGGAAAAATCTTGCCACCAAGTTCCTTGCTAAATACTTCCCATAGCCAGAGCAGCAAAGTTGAGAAACGACATCATATCCTTTGTGCAGCATGACTCAGAATCCCTCTATGAAACATATGAAAGATACAAATAATTGCTCTGAAAATATCCTCACTATGAGATTGCAAAATGGCTGCAAGTCCAAACTTTCCACAATGGGCTTACTGGATTAATGAAAACTATAGTGGATGCTGATGTTGGAAGAGCATTAATGGCAAAAGAAGAATATCAAGCTTGGGACTTAATAGAGGAAATTGCCAACAATAACTCATTATGGCCAACGGAGAGGAGAATGGTCCACCGAGTAGCAAGAATCCACGAATTAAAAGTCAACACAGTTGTGAATGTCAAGCTGGATCAAATCTGCAAATGCTTGGAAACTCTGAGCATGTAAGTTGTGAACAATGCTAGATCCACAAATGCACCATATAGAGGAGTACTAGAGGCAGAATCTCATAACCCACATGATGAGTCTGTGAACTATGTCAGCAACTTCAACAAAAAATGAAACAATCCATACTATAATACCTACAACCCAGGTTGAAGGAATCATTCCAACTTCGCATGGAATAATACTTCTGGACAGGTACCAATTGAAGGAACAATCCACCACCTGGATTACAACAGCAAAATAAAGGACATGGGTATGAAAAGAAGCCAGGAATAGAATATCTGCTTACAGAAATGAAAAAACAAGAAGCCAAATATAACGTTTTGTTTCAAGCACAAGCAGCATCATACGAAGCTATGTTTCAAAATCAAGCACTGGAGAATCAATTGGGACAACTGGCCAATGCTCAGAGCTATAGACCGCAAAGTACCCTTCCTAACGACACAGAACCAAATCCTAGGAGCAGAGGGAAAGAGCAATGCAAAGCCATCGCTTTTAAAAGCGGCAAAGAGTAATGGAAAACCATCACTTTTAAAAGCGGCACTGAAATCAACAAAGATATTAGAATCAAGGCTTCTACCGAGGAAGTTCCAAAAGAAATCAATAAAGCAGAACCAAAGAGAGAGGAAAATGAATCCAGAGAAAATGATCGAGAAAGATTTACCCAACCTCCATATTTTCCACAGCGTCTCCAGAAACACAAACTGGACAAGTAATTTGCTCGATTCATGGAAATTTTCAAAAAGATGCACATCAATATTCCATTTGCAGAAACGTTGGAGCAAATGTCCAGTTATGTCAAATTCATGAAAGATATTCTGTCAAGAAAGCGAATATTGGGCTATTACGAGACTGTAGCACTGATAGAAGAATGCAGCGTCATTATTCAGATGAACCTCCCCCAAAGTTGAAGGATTCTGGCAGTTTCACCATCCTTTGCACTATAGAAGATTATTACTTTGGTAAGGCTTTATGTGATTTAGGTGCTAGTATTAACTTAATGCCTTTGTCTATTTATAGGAAATTGAAGCATGGAGAAGCAAAGCCCACCATAGTCACTCTGCAACTTGTTGATAGATCACTCACATTTCCAAGAGGGGTATTGGAAGATGTGTTTGTCAAGGTTGACAAATTAATTTTCCCAGCAGATTTTATTGTCCTGGACATGGAAGAAGACAAAAACGTACCCATCATCCTGAGAGACCATTCTTTGCTATAGGTCGAACCATCATTGATGTATAAAAAGGTGAACTAACTATGAGGGTGCAGGACCAAAAAGTAACATTTATGTGTTCAAAGCCATGAAATTTCCAAATGATGAAAGAGAGGATGAATGTTTCAAACTTGACGTATTAGATAGTATTATCCAGAACACAGATGTTATGCAACTTTCCACTAACAAACTTGAAGCATGCATCACCGACATGACCGGTGAAGAATTAGATGATGAGATTCTGGAATGTATCAACTATCTTGACAGAGCCTCTCGCTTCAGATCAACAGTGAAGTTGGAAAGCTTGGAACTACCGACAAAGGGGCGAGTCAAACCTTTGATTGAAGAACCACCATAGCCGGAATTAAAGCCACTTTCGAGCCATCTCAGGTATGCATACTTGGAAAACTCCTCTGATTAATTGTTATTATTTCTTCATCGCTAACATGGGTGAAGAAAGATAAGTTGCTAAGAGTGCTACGCGAGCACAATAGAGCTATTGGCTGGGCTATATTAGACATTCAGGACACTAGTCCATCATTTTACATGCACAAAATCCTAATGAACAATGAATACAAAGCCACAGTAGAGCATCAACGACGTCTTAATCCAATAATGAAAGAAGTAATAAAGAAAGAAATCATCAAATGGTTGGATGCATGCATCATTTATCATATCTTTGATAGCTCTTGGGTAAGTCCTATGCAATATGTACCCAAAAAGGATGAATGATTGTAGTCACCAATGAAAAGATAAGCTGATGCCAATAAGAACAGTGACTGGATGGCGAGTAAGGATCATTTCCCGCTACCATTCATTGAAAAGATGCTAGATAAACTGGCGGAGCATGATTACTACTACTTTCTGGATGGATACTCTGGGTACAATCAGATTACCATCGCCCTAGAAGATCAGGGGAAAACCATTTTGACATGCTCGTATGGTACTTTTGCATTCCGCGTGATGCCATTTGGGCTCTGTAATGCTCCTATCACGTTTCAATGATGCACGGTGGCTATTTTTTTAGACATGATAGACCAAATCATGAAAGTTTTCATGGATGACTTCTCAATGTTTGGAGACTCATTCGACCACTGCTTACAAAATCTGGGAAAAGTGTTGCAAAGATGTGAAGACACCAATTAGGTTTTGAACTGGGAGAAATGTCATTTCATGGTGCATGAATGCATTGTCCTAGGACATCGGATCTCACATAAGGGTATTGAGATGATAGAAAAACTACATTTACCATCATTCGTCAAAGGGATTTGAAGTTTTCTCGGGAATGTAGGATTTTACAGGAGATTCATCAAGGATTTCTCCAAGATTGCTAAACCATTATGCAATCTACTGGAGAAAGACGTGTCGTTCCACTTCACCAAAGAATGCCACCATGCTTTCGAGAACTTGAAACAAAATTTGGTCTCTGCTCCTATCATAGTAGCATCAGATTGGATGCTCTCTTTCGAAGTGATGTGCGATGCCAGTGATTTTACAGTAGGTGTTGTTTTGGGACAACGTAAGGTGAAGTTTTTTCACACCATCTACTACGCCAATAAAATTTTAAATGAAGCACAACTCAACTATACAACAATTGAAAATGAGTTGCTCACAGTTATGTTTTCTTTTGATAAATTTCACTCTTATTTGATGGGTCCCAAAGTGGTGGTCGACACAGATCATTCAGCAATCAAATACCTGATAGCAAAGACAGATGCAAACCCAGATTGATCTGTTGGGTGCTTTCACTACAAGAATTTGACTTGGAAATCCAAGATATGAAGGGAACAGAAAATCAAGTGGCAGATCACTTGTCGATGCTCGAAAATAGAGGTACAACTAGCATCAGTTATTGCGGCGTTGTGTACGACATCAGGGGGTCAATAGTGTCCTATAGCATTGTCATTCATCACCATATGGCGGACACTTCAGCGGAAACAAAATCGTGGCCAAAGTGCTACAATCATGTTTTCTCTGGCCCACCTTGTTTAAGGATGCTCACTTATTCATTCTTCAATGTGACAAGTACCAGAGAATGAGAAATATTTCGAGAAGAAATGAAGGACCTCTCCAAAGAATTCTCAAAGTGGAAATATTTGATGCATTGGGAATTGACTTCATGTGACCGTTTGTTCCATCATATAGAAATATGTACATTCTGATTGCAGTAGATTACGTCTCCAAATGGGTTGAAGCAACAACACTACTATCGAATGATTTCAAAGTGGTTTTACATTTCCTCAAGAAAAATATTTTCACTCGCTTTAGAAAACCTCAGACAATCATTAATGACGGTGGCACACACTTCTGTAACAAGTACTTTGATGCACTCCTATCTAAAAACGGAGTTACGCACCAAGTTGCCACTACCTACCATCCGTAGTCAAGTGGGTAGGTTGAATTTTCCAACAGAGAAATCAAAAGAATCCTAGAGAGAACTATTTGTTCAACGAGGAATGATTGGTCCAGAAAATTAGATGATGCATTATGTGCCTACCGAACAGCTTTCAAGACACATATTGGAATGTCCCTATATCGATTGGTGTTTGGAAAGGCATGTCATTTGCATATGGAGCTCGAAAATAAAGCATATTGGGCACTAATAAAGTTAAATTTTTATCTGCAAGCAGCGGAGGAGAATTGACTCTTACAATTGAATGAATTAAAGGAATTTCGTCTCCATGCTTACGAGAATGCCAAATTATATAAAGAAAAGACCAAGAAGTGGCATGATCAGAAAATAGTACGCAGATAACTTGAACTAGGGCAACATGTGTTATTATACAACTGAAGGTTAAAACTTTTCCCTAGCAAGCTGAAATCATAGTGGTCAGGTCCATTTGTGATCATCCAAGTGTTACCATACGGAGCCGTTGAGTTACATGATCCCAACTCCAATGACACATTCAAGGTCAATAGCTAACGTGTCAAGCACTATTGGGGAGAATCCATCGAGCGTCAAAAAGAGAGTTTCACATTGGCTGATCCAGCCTAATATTTGGGCAATCATATCTGGCTGAAGAAGTTAAACTTAGAGCTAGCGAGGAAGCAACTCACGCCATTTGTGTATATATTGAGATATTGTGTGTTTAAATTTTTTTGTTTTATTTTTGTAAGAAAAATCACAGACAGGATGGAAGACACCCTCGTAAAACTTCACAAGTATTTTCCTTCTCTCCCTCAAAACTCTCCGATGAAAGTCTACAAAGCACGCATTAAAAGAAGGAGACTTATGATGATCAAAGGTATTCCTAATGACATTCGTTAAATAATTGAAGCACGCGTTCGCTTGACAGGTGAGTCATCTGACTCTTTTATTTCATTTCTGTCTGGTTTAGGAAAAAATGCCTATGCTAAGAAAAGAAGAGCTATACGATTAAGTGCTTGTTATAAATATGCAAACTGTATATGCAATACGTTTTGTCGTTCTTTAGGAATAATGTCTGATAATCGCGAAGATAAAATAAAATTCATTAGGGATGACATGAGTAAGGTGTCTTTAGATGACATATCATTGACTCTTAAGACGTATTCCGGTGGATATGTCCATCACGTGATTCGTAATTTTCATACAAAGTTTCGAAGAGAAAGACAACAATTGAGTCTCAGGAATCTTATTTTAAAAGTCCATGTTTGCCAATTTATAAGAAAATTGGATGAGAAGCTTATCATTGACCCATAGAGATCATTCAAGCCGTTACCGAAATAAAATGTGAGCCACAATCACGGATCCGTGTAAATCTTTTTGTTTTAATTTCTTTATCTTTAACTAATAATTATTATTTATTTGTTATTTTCTTTTATTTTCGCCGACAAGATCCAGACTTTTAACTTTTACGATTTAATTTACTATTCAGCTAATAATTATTATTTGACAGATACTAGTGCTATTATTACTCAACATTTTTCAGGATCTATAAATTTAGCTCGTCATTGCTCTATTCAACACATCCAGATTAGAAAGAGTAAAGAAAAATGAAAGCAACTTCAAAAAGACAAGGCATTGACATTTGTGTGTTTTGTGGTACTAGTTCTGGATCTAAACCAGAATTTGTTGAGGCAGTTATGGATCTAAACCAGAATTTGTTAAGGCAGCAAAAGAATTGGGTAGAGTCATAACAGAGAGAAATATGCACTTAGTATATGGCGGTGGAAATCTTGAACTAATGGGTTACGTTTCAAAGGCCGTACAGTGAGGAGGTAGTCAAGTTTTGGGAATCATTCCAAATCCTTTGGCGGACGCAAATCTTCTCGGACAATCAAATGGAGAGGAATGCATCGTATCAGGTATGTCCGAACAACTTATTGAAATGATTAATAATGTTGATGCTTTTATTGATTTACCAGATGGCCTGGGCACGATGGAGAAAATATTCATAGTGATATCTTGGGCGAACTTGAACATACATCAGAAACCAATTGGATTGTTTAATATTGATGGAGTTTTTGACTTTCTTTTTGTGTTTCTTGAAGATGCCAGAAGAATAGGTTTGTTCAAAACCCGTAAAAGATATATTCCTCACTACCAAAACAGCCAATAATTTAATTGACCAACTCTTAGCCTTTGAACTAAACTATATTTTCCAAGTTAAACTGGTCTGACAACGATGGTGGTAAGAAACGTCGAATAAATCTGGATCTTAACCTTTAGTTTTCTTTTTAGATGTAGATATAATTGACAATTCCAAGCTAACAAGGTATTGTCTTCTAAACTCTTCTTCTTTTTAAACATTGGGGACAATGTCTCAATTAGATTTGGGGAGGGAATGGTTGACTAATATCTTGTTTTTATTTTTCTTTGTGTTGTTTTTGCTTTGTTATTTTTATTCAAAAATTCAAAAAAATGATTTTTATGTTTTTAATTTACTAACCAAGTGGAATTGTGTCTTGAGATAGCTGAGTAAGGAGTTTCCACTCCTAAGACGTATCTAAGTTTGATTCATAACAAGTTAATTTATGTTTATTTCCTTTTGAATTATTTAAATTCGTGAATTCTCCATAAAATTGATTAAATTTGATCTTCAGATGCTCATTTGACAGGTATTATCAACATATATGATAGCATACAGACATGGATTATAAGTTAAAATTTTATAATATTCAGTACTCTGGTTTATTGGAAATAGCACCTAAAAGCGATGAAATAACAAAATATGTATATAAATAATTAACCATGCTCTACTTAGTAACCAAACATCTTGCCTCAGTAAGCAGTGATTATTCACGTCAAACGGTAGAACCTAAGTTAATAGTAATAAAGTTTCTACTTAGTAACCAGACGTCTTGCCTTGGTAAGCAGTGATTGTTTGCGTCAAACTCTAGAGCTTTTAACATCTGAGATCCTAGCAATTAAGTCTGTAGGGGTGTTATAACACCTAATGTCCTAAAGCCAACTGGTTTATGAGTCACTGGCCCAAAACTCGCTTATTAAAAAAAATTATACATAAAAATCCATTGTCAAAAAGGTGTGAATTCTGATATAACTTTAGGACAAAACTATTACTCTCTTTTCAACTACACTTATGAATATTGTGGGAAAAATTAATTGATTAATACCTTATTAGTTGTGTATATGGAAAATGGTAAAAAAAAATAGGAGAATTTACTTATTTAATAATTTTTAAAGAAAGAAAAAACTATTAACTTGGATAAGAATTTCACTTGTTTAGTTATTAACTTGTTTATCTTTTTATTTTTTATGTGATTGATTATACATTTGATTAATGTTTGTGGGTATCGTCGTTGTAATCCCTCACAAGACTATAACTCGTCCACTAGGGACACATAGGGATTTAAAAGCTTGTTGCATACGCTAAATGCAACAATGACCCCTACGAAAATGGCTTAGGTTAATTTACATTAAAGTTGTTTATTTCATTTTGTTTTGTTCTTTTGCTCGGGACTAACAAAATATTAGGTTTGGGGGTGTGATGAGCAGAAAAATATCAATATTTACCGACCATTTTACCTAATATTTTATATAATTTCTTGAGTTTTATGAATATTTTGATGTGTTTGTGTTTATTTTGTAGAGAAATAAAATATCGGGACTCAATGGAATCATATCAGGGCTAAAATGGCGAAAACGGATGAAAATGGGCAAAATGGGAATTTTACTTACCCAACCCTCAACGCATCGCGACGTTGAGCCAATAATTCATCTGCCGACACTCGTCATCAATGATGTCATCACTATAGCATGCATCGCGACGCCCAAGCTTTTTTGTGTCGCAACGTAGAGCCAATAATGTAGTTGTCATTTACTGTAGCACGCATCGTGACTCATAAGACTTGGCTCGTCGCAACGCGGGTCGATTTTGAAGCCTATAAATTGAAGCCCAAATCAAAGGAATTCTTCATACTTTCCTCTGAGGATTTTCTCTAGAATACTAAGAAGAGAATATCTTGTGTGTTTATTTAAGTTTTCTTGTATTTAATTTTTATTTAATAATAAAATTTTGTTTGTTTTACTTAAGTATTATTAGGTAACTTCTTTCTGCTGGGGTGAGAGATGAAACTTTTATTATGATAATTTAGATTTATCTTCCTTATTTTATAATATAAAATTATATTAAAATCTGACTTAATTGGATACCTCTTATATGGTCGGTTGGACTTAATTAAATTATTTTTAATCCTGACTTAATTGGATACCGCCTATATGGTCGGTTGGACTTAATTAAATTTGACTTAATTGGATACCTCCTATATGATCGGTTAGTAATTCATGCAAATTTTTCTATTCTAATAAGAGAGATTTCTAGATTTGAAATGTTAAAAGTGGATCTCCTAACTCCAGCATTTTATTTTATTGTTAAATTTTTAGATTTCAACTTATTTTATGATGTTTTGTTTATTTATGTCTTTAATAATCCTAGGTATGTATCGTAACTAAATACATTATATATGGTTGTGATGAATTCCAATATCATTAGTTTTATGAGTTGATTATTTTGTGTCTTGTGTGATGTATTGGTTTATTTATTGAGTCTTATCTTAATGCTTCTTATTAACTAGCCACTAATAAGATTGATGTGGTAAACTTAAAATGAACTTGACGAATGGATTTTAGATTTCAGCATTGGACTCAATAGCTCACGATCTCACCTTAGAGATTTCCTTCCAGGATAAACAGATACTTGTCATGTGTGAGTAGCCATAATTGGAACTTAATCTTAATGAATTCAGAGTTTCTTGGTTAACATAGACAAATAGTTAATTGGGTTACTTTGGGTGTTTGCATCTAACCATCGATAGAGGCTTTTGCATATTTTTCGTGTTCCAGGTTAATAAATTGATATATCACATGAGCATAAGATAGTCACTTCATCTTTAGAAGAATATTGGAAGGATTCACAATTCTAGATAGTTTCATAATATTGATAGTTTTTAGAATCTACTTTTGTTTTTATTTTATTTACTTATTTTTTAGATAAAATCACCAACCAAACAACAATCAATTTTTAGATACTTGTAGAAATTTAACTTTAATAAATTAATAGCATAGGTGTTAAGTCCCCGTGAGAACGATACATTTTATATTACTTGAATGATACGTGGGCTTGCGTAATGTGAGTGATTTCATACTGATCACACCCCTCCCCAACCATGTACTCCAGCACCCTGCTACTGAAAATAAACTTCTACATATAATGGTCATGCTCCTCTAGTCGAATGCATTTAAGGTGGCGCACTAGAGTGTGTGCTAACCTCATTAGGGATCTAATGTCGGACCCTGGCATCCTGTTCACAGATATTTCAAGAGAATAAGAATCTGAAAGAAAATACTTATTTTATTTATATGATATAAGAGTATAACTTACACAGAAAAAAAAAAGGGGTCTGACTGCCAAATACATATTTAATACAACATGTTATTTCATAGTTTTTTGGCAGAATCAGAACTTGATGAGGAAGTGAATGCAATTTAAAAAATGGTGGGGATTGGCAGCTCAAATGAAGAGGGCTCAAAAATAGGACCTGGCAGGTTAGGGAAGCAAAGTGACATTCAGGCTCCAAAAGGTCAGAGACAACCTCTAAAGCAGTCACGAGCAATGGAGATGCTGTCAAGGTCAGATTGAACTTATGGACGTATGAAGATATTGATGCATCGTTGGGGACTTAATTTTCCTCAGTTTCATCACCCTAGTCATCCAAAAAATGATCATGAGGCTCCGACTTTTAATATGGTGATCTGGATCGTAGTCCTGACCCCAGCATCTGCGTCGCACTTGTTAGGACCTCCCCTATAAGCTCGGTCAGCAGGGTCCGTGACGCGATCTCTCAACCCAGACGGTAACACATGACACTATTTAATTGATTGATGACATTATTCTCATATAATTTCTCAATTCTGACAAAAAGTACTTATTAAATCTAATAAGTCCATTATACCTAATAGAATTCTTTGAGAATAAGACTGGGATATAAGAAGCTCGAGCTCATCTTATTGGACTGCAAGAGTGTCAAATGTTTGACACAAGTCGGTAGGATGTTTAATTTAAAATGTATGTCCAGCCGGATGTTTATCAGTTTGTGACTTCAATTATGGGCAATTTACACATACATTGACCATTTAAAACATGTTTGGTCGGCTATTAAATTTGAATTATATTCGGCTAAAGATAGTAAGGTTTTTTAACTTCAATAACTGACAATCTGCGCATTCAATGACAGCTGTATCATGTCTAATCGGATTTAAGGTTTCAAGGTATATCCGACCGAATGTTATGGTTAGAGAGAAAGTAGGCCGGATATAGGTGATGACCATGTGGCTTTTGGTTGTATTCGTTGGAGTTCATTTCCTTCTTGGCATTCATCTTTACAATTTCCCAATTTTCAGAAAGTGTCTCCCTAAGAGACTCATCATCGGACTATGCATAAAAATATTGTGTCTACAACCGCCCCCATTTTGGTAGGCTTAAGTAGTGTGTAATAATGACAAGTCTATAAAAGTCATATGTATTTTTTTACTTACCTGGCTTGTCAGTCTTCGCTGGACTTACCTGGCTGTGTAGTAGTTATTGGAGTTGGTACTTGGAGTGTTAATCCGAATAATGTATTGTATATTTTTTAATTTATTAATAAAATAACTATATTTTCATTTTATACATTATTAATGGTATTGTCATTATGCATATAAGATTGATGTATAAATATGCTAAGAATGGCATCGACCTTAGAATAGTTTTTGTAGTAATACTGGATACTAGGTGGTGCAATATTGGAATAAATATTACCATTGTAAACTACTTTTAAAGTAAATATTCCTAGTCGTTTGTTTTAGAATACGGTCGAACTCCTATGTCATATATTTGAATTGAAATTCCAATGGTTTAACTCATGGTACCATGAGCTTTGGAAGCTCGTATAGACGTGTGGGTATTAGTTGGACCGAATACTGAATGACTCATATGTGATTTCTAATAGTTTGAAGTATACACCACCGTTAATAGGAATCTCTTCGAGTCGAGTAGCATATGTGATCCTTTGACTATATGATAACATTGATTTTGTGTGAGATCCTCCATACTTTGTTGCCATGTATGTCAGAAACCTTTCATGGTATAATCTCTAGATGTTCATTGGTGGTGACCGGTGTACTCATTAATCAAGTACGAATCAAGATAGGATCCGTTGGCTCGTATGTGTACCATAAGGGGTTTAGGTATCCATGTGAGTAAGTCACGATTCTTAATACTTTGGCCAAATCCGATCACCTATGGTGGATCGCATCAGTTGTAAAGAATCGTGGACATGTCGATATGAGATGTGCACCTCGGAGACTTGTCGTTGTATTCTATGTTTCCTAAGCACAACTCGGATATCTTATGATGGAGGGATTGTTAATATATGTGATGACCTCGATTTGTATAGTTCAGAAAGGTCGTTCGTGTTCTTCGTGAATTCAGAGGTGATCGAATTACATAAATATTAGCTAGGCTTATATGACGAACGTATTTGAACTTAGATAGTCCCAATATAAAGTGTACTCATGGAGCACTTGGGTAGCCGATTATTTTTATAAAAGATAATATTCGATATTATAATTATCAACTAAGATAATCAAGTGTTATTGGATAATATGGATTATTTACTTTAACCTAATTGGATGAATTCAATAATTACACAAGGGCTTAATTGTAAATTCATAAATATCTCTACCATTTGAGGATATTTTGGTAAATGTAAATATGTAATTATAGACGTTTTTGGCTTAATTTAATTGGATTAAATCAAAGAGGCAAACTTTGAACTAATCCATTTCCTAATCTTTGTCTTGATTTAATTGGATTAAATCAAATTGTAGACAAAAGTGATTAATCATACCTAATTATACATATTTGTATAAATTAGATTAAGCCCATATAAAAGTTGATTAGAAATTTTATTAATTAAAAATTGCCTAATTTTTGCTATGCATAACAAGCTTAAGAAAGGTTTTAATTAAGCTTGAGAATGCTAAATACGAGCAATTTTTGGAGAAATTAGCCTAAATTATAGAAGTGTTTAGAGAAGTTTTGTGAGGTCTCTACAACAATTCATCTATGAGAAATCAAGATTGGATCTTAGAGTGAAGCTTACTAGTATTAGAATCGGGATTGGATCTTGCAGTCAAGCTTGCAAACCTTAGAAATTCTCCAACCATTTCAACAATGAGAATGAGATTGAATGTTTATATCAAGCTTACTAGGTAATGTTTGATCTTCTCTTAAGCTATATACTTCATTAGTGAGTTTTCATTAGTGAGACATACAGTGATTAATTATGTATTGGATGCATGATTACATAGCTTAAAGTTGAAATAAGACTAATAAATTGTGTTAGATGCTTTGGAAGTATAAACACAATATGCTTGGTAATTAGGTCAAAGATGTTCATGTTGGACATGTAACAATTAATGAGAGTTTGGAAATTAGATTAAAGCTTAAAGCTATGACTACCATTCTAGAATCACTTGACCACCTTTGGGTGAACTAGAATTGTTCATGAGACATTTCATAGTGAGATTCTAAATTGGTTTAACTTTTGATTCAAAAAAATATATATAAGTATTTAGAATACATGTATGCTAGTTGAATAACAAGTGTTGGTGGTGGTTATAATATTAAAATTGGATTTTAGGTGTATTTGAAATAATATGAGAAAATTTAAAGTGTTTAGTATTGGTTTGAAGTAGAAAAATACTCATTGCCTAGGACAGCGTCGCAAAACCAAGCATCAGACCTATGAGCGTCGCGACACTGAGAATTTCAGCTTTTGATATTGCTCTCGCACTTTGGAGCGTCTCGACGTCCAAGCCCTGTGTCGCGACGCGCAAAGCTGACACATACTGAAACTTCATTTTCTCTGTTTCGGAGTTTTCGGACTTTGTTTTGGTCCATTTTTGTCTTACGGACCCGAAATAGAATGTAATTTTACATAAAATATTTTAAAATATACTCATGCTAGATATCCATGGGTTATACCCACTTCCACTACAGGGGACACCGATCCGACCCTAGAGGTTCTACATCTGCCCCAATTGTAGTTTGATTGTTGTTTGTTGTTTGGTAGGCCATCTGGCCTTTTCAATGTCTCAGTTAATGAGATAACTCGATCTTTGCTGTCATGGTGGTTAAACCCTAATCCACCGATGCCTCGATTTATTTTTTTAAAAGTCCCTTGGCATTCCAAATCCATTTCCAAATCTATTGGTATTCCAATTCTATTGGTATTTTGAATTCTCCAGCCTTTCAAATTTATCTGTCATTCTAAATCTATTGGCGTTCTAACTCCATTTAGCTTTTTAAATATGTTCCAAGCTTTATTGGCATTCTAATTCTTTCGTCGTTCTTATTTCATCCAACTTCGCGAGTGTATCATTCCCATAGGCATTCTAAATCCATTGGTGTTTTGATTCATATGGCTTTCCAAATCTCATGGCGTTCCAAATCCCATGGTGTTCAGAATCTTATTTCATTCCAAATCCTGTGGCGTTTAAATTCCATCCAACTTTCCAAATCTGGTAGTGTTCCAAATTCCTCGGTGTTCTAAATTCATTGGCATTCGTATTCCATCCAACTCTGCGAGTGTTCCAATCCTGTTGGCACTCTAAATCTATTGGTATTCTGATTCATGTGGCGTTTCAAATCCTGCAGCATTCCAAAACTTGTGGCGTTCCAATTCCATTGGAATTTTAATTCCTTTTATGTTCTAATTTCGTCCAAAACCGTGAGTGTTCCAATCTCATTGGCGATCTAATTCCATCCAACTTTCCAGATTTGGTAGTGTTCCAAATTTATTAGCGTTCTAATTCCTCGGCGTTCTAATTCCGTCCAAATCTATGAGTGTTCTAATCTCATTGGCATTCTATTTCTGTCCAACTTTCAAAATCTAGTAGTGTTTTAAATTCATTGGCATTCTAATTCTTTTGCTATTCGAGGTGTTCTAAAACCCCTCTTTGCTCCAAATTTTTTTTTTGGTCATAAAAATCCCAAAATCTATTTATGTTGTAGGCATTCCAAAACCTATTTGAGCGGCGGGAGTCCCCCACAATATTATTACTTAAGCAGACCTTGCTCCCAGGGCTTCACCCCTAAGTCTTGACCTTCTGACTGTTGGGTGCTCTGTGTCCTGGAGGCTTAACTACAACAGAAATATTCTATATCTTGTCCTATTTCTTGGAGGCTCTTGTAGCGTATCCCATTTCCTGGGAGATTTTACTTGTGTAATCTCTTGCAAATGAAATGTTAGTTGTATGTATGCTTGTTCAATCTTCTGCAAATGAAATGTTAGTTTTATGTATGCGTGTATACATGTTAGCAAATGACCTTTGGTTGTACGTTAGGTCTTCGACATGTAGGAGTGCAGGAGTCGTGATGTTTTTCTATAGAGGTACCATCAGACTTCATCTCATTTTATTCCCAGGCTATCCCTTGAGGTTCCCGAGCCATCGATTTTATTTTCCAAATCCTTTTTATCATGTAATAACTCTTTGTATGTTCTCAAAAGCTTTTCTTGAAATTCCATCATTATCAGAGGTTGAGCATTGTCCAAATTCAAAATTCAATTACAACAAATGATTCACCTTTCAAATGCTTCTTTGTATGAGTGTGATTCTCTTATCAAGAATTAAGTGCAACTCAGATTGATTTATGCTAGCGTATTGTAGGTAAGCACTAAAATTTTAGTTCATTTTATATTTTCTTCCGCTAAGGTAATCTAACACTTATTTAATGATAAACGAGATTTCTCCCAATATTATTATTTTTTGAGGGTTTATCTTCATCTCTGGCTTCCCTAAGTTGTCAAACAACTTTTTGACGCAAATATTACATATTTATGATGTGAACCTCTGGTTACTCAATAATTTCACTAACTCAAGTTGCTTTGCATACTTAATATTTGAGTTATCATTTGATGTGAAAGTACTCATGGGGGACAATACTCTCGGTTACTAAACATTTCAAACAGCAGAGTAGATTTTGTGGACTTACCATTTTTCGCTCTTTTCTCTTTTTCTTTTCATCATTTTTTTTTCATATTTTTCCTTTTTTTCATTTGTGTCATCTCCTTACCTAGTGTCATCTCAGTCTTAACTTTGGAAAATGTTCAAGTGACTGTCAAGTACTATGAATATTTCTATAAATTATGCCAGCATAAATTCTTTATAAGTCTGCATTGCAATTCTAAGTGCAAGTTTTAGTGAGAATTTATGGATAACATTCTGCTAGTGACACACTCATTTTTCAAGAGACGTGATATTCTTGGGAAAGACTGAATTTTATTATCATCAAACTTGAAAAGAGTCATTACATGATTGTTAGTGTCCTACACACGCCCGAGGTCTCTAAACAATGATTTATGTGTGAATAATCAAGTGAAAGTAGCGGAAATACTCACATTGATCGGTTGAGGAATTTCAAAAATTCTTTGGATGTAGAAGCTCCAAGCTTTGTTGATGAGTTCCAAACCCTTGGGTGAGTTTCCCCATCACCTTCAAAGACTCCAAAATTGCTAGTTTTGATCAAATTTTGAAAGAAAATTTTTTCCCCTTCCAAAGAGAACCAATCGGCATTGAGAGAAGAAAATGAGAACATGAATAGTTCCTGTCAAAAAGTGTGTTGTTGTGTTATATAAATGCCTCATTTATATTGCCCAACTACTCATATCAACTTGTCAAAAAATTGATGTAAGTCAAGTAGGTCCCACCACTTTAAATTCCAAATTTAGTTGGCTCACACAACTTGACTTGGGCCCGGTTTCGTTTAATTTCGATTTATACGAATTTTCCGACGTGACTTAATTTAAATCCAATTTAATTAAATAATAATGCCTAGCAAAATTATTACGAAAGTCACTTACGAATTAATTCCAAATTAATTCGTTCGCCAGAATTAAAATCAAATTTTAATTCCGTATTGAAATCCAATTTCAATTAATATATCCAACATATTATTTTAGCCCAAATTAATAAATTAAATAGAAAAATCCAATTTAACTATTAAATTTATTTTTCCGATGAATTCCAAATTAATCGCGTTCTCTCCTATTGATCGCGTTTCAAAGAATACAACCAGCTCTTAGCTCTATTCTTAAGTGCAAAAGGGAAGAACTGAAGTTTAATTGTGTCTGTGGTTCTGAACCGGTCATGAAAAGTCGTTATAACCTCTTCAAAATTTCAAACATGAAATATCTCAATCCAACTACGTTATCAACAAAAAGCATCTCCAAATTGGCACTTGGCCACAGGGTCATCAGTTTACCATAGTGAAGCAAAAACATAGCATGGGCCAGCCATAGATTCTCTGCTCCAAATGCATGATCCAAGATCATGAGTACTAGAAAGCTAACCGCAAACCTGGCTTTTCTTGACTCAATTAATGGAATAGTTAAACTAACCCATGCATTACCAGTGGTAATGGACCATAAAGCTCCATTAGGAACCTTCCTTTTGCGAAAGGTATCATGTTCTTCAAAATCCCAGAACTCATCAATGGAAGAGGCAAGCAAAACAACAGATGCTGGTGTGCTAGTAGAAAGATGATTGCCTGAAGATGTTGAACATAGCAAGTTTCCTGTCTTGCCAAACCGCCTCATGTAATACACAATGGGAAGTTGGCTATCTTTGGAGCAAGTTGGACTCTCTGAGGCAGACTCCTCACCCCTTTCACCACCAGCTAATCTGTCTAGCAATTCAGATTTTTGAGACAATTGCTAGTCTTATAATCTGCATCTACACAACCATGAGCATTTCCAAAATAATATATTGGATAGGGTCGGGTCGGGTCAAAAAATTGCAAATTTTTTTATGGACCCGCGCAGGTCGGGTCGGGTCACGTCGGTCGGGTCGGGTCACGGGTTGACCCGACCCTATGAACACCCCTAACGTGAACTACCCATTACTCGCACATTACGACCATTCATAACATTGACCATATTTCCTTGCCGTTATTACCCATTACTCGGATGTTACTGCTCATTACTCGCACGTTATTGCTCATAACTCGCACGTTATTGCTCATTACTTATACGTTACGTTCATCCAATCCTCTGGCGGCTTTAGGTTTCATGTACATATGCATAAGTTTCAACATCCATGACTTAGGTAACCGGGTCGGTGTGCTGAGACATGTAACATCTTTCATTGTGTCTACTAATATATCGAATCGGTGTGTCGAGACTCTAGGTACTTGGTCTGATTTTCTCGACTAGATCTGATCTGCTGAGTCGATCCTGACTTCGGAGACTGACATGAGGCTCTGAATGCCGAGTCCGATGCCGATGCTGCCTTAAGAGTCTGATGCCGAGACTGTCTCGAGAGTTTGATGCTGAGGCTTTCCCGAGAGTCTGATGGCGAGGCTGACCCGACCATATCGGGTAAGTCTTCACAAACGTTCTAGTGCTGTCGGGCTTGACCAACTCGGGCATGACCACCTCGGTGTCCCAACGTGTACCTCGGGCTCGGGCCTTCTACCGACCTATTTTCTTCACAATATCCTTCGGTCTTTATCTGTTAACTGCAATCTTCATTCTTCTCTTCCTAAGGAGTTTGACATATTGGGAGCTCAAAAACACCATTAACATGTGCCTATCCCGTTGATTTTGTTTTAAGGTCAATAAATCAAATTTATGCCTTGATCCCTATAATACCAAATTTCAAGTTATATAATATTTCTTTGTTATTAAATTCTAGTTTTGTTTATGTATTTTCTTTTGTGTAACCATTGTATTACTTTGTAGAGTATCAATGCATTAAGAGTCCTATTTTCTGAACATTTTTTACATTATCCCTCGAGTTAGACCGGGTCCGGTTCCGGTTCCACACTAAAATGGAACCGGAACCGGAACCGACCAGTTCGGTTCCGGTTCCGATTCCGATTCCATTTGGTTTTTTTTTTTGAAAATAAAAGTTAAATTACAAATAATTACATTAAATTATTTTTTTTATAAAATAATTACAAATAAAATTACATAATTACAAATAAAATTATGTAAATTACAAATTACGTTAAATTACATTACATAATAACACTAAATTACAAATAAAATTCTTATCTAAATAATTAAAAAAATATATTATTTTATAAATTCAAACCGGTTCCAACCGGAACCGTAAGGTTCCGGTTGGAACCATTGGAACTGAACGGTTCCAACCGATTAGGCTAGGGGAGGAACCCTAACCGAACCGGTTAGGTTCCGGTTCGGTTCCGGAACCGGAACCGGAACCGGAATCTTTGGCCGGGTCTACCTCGAGTGATTTTGAAAATATAATAGGATTAAATGTTTTTACATTTTTCTTGTGCCGCCTCATATTGGGCCATGCCGTATTGTTTTAGTATATGGGCCTTGGGAGGCAGAAGCAAGGTCCACTTCTTAATGGGCCGAGAAAACCTACTGATAAAGAAAGACCCGAAACAGCAACTGTCTGAACACACGTCACCTCTCGGCTTTCTGAATAACCGTGGGGGACATTTGACCACATCCAAGGTCGCTGCATGCATGATGCCATGCACGTCTCAAAACAGAAAAAGAATGAACGCAAACAAATTCTTCAAAGTTCGAACCAAACCAAAACCAAAATAACAACTTTAATCATGATTTCTTCTTTCTTTCCCTCTTCGTGCGTGCCACCTCACACCCTTCATTCCCGCGAAAACCTCACACACACATTCTCTCTCTCGAAACTTCCATTTTCAATTTCATCTGTTAAAACATAAAAAAGGAAAAAAAAAGCATTAAAGCAAATTTCGCATTGCATCGGAATTGATGATCAATGTCGAGCTCTGCGGAGAACCAAGATCCGTTGTCATCGACGCCGGTGTCTACGCCGTCGTCGACACGTTCAAAGCTAAGAAAGATTCCGCCGATACCGGTTCGGCGCGGGAAGATTGATCATCCCGAAGATGATGAACATCAAAATCATCATCATGACGACAACAATGTTGAAGAACCGAAAGAAGCCGACGACGACAACGACAACGAAGACGAAAACGAAAGCGAGTCGTCCATACTCTTAGCTTCTTCTCTCGGTTTGAACCACATTCGAACGAAATCCATTTTGTCTCCTCCGCCTCTCAGCTGCTCTTCCGCTTCTGGCGCTCCGTCGAATTTCACGAATGAGGCTAAAAAGGATAAAACTGAGCACGCTCCTGATCTGAAGCCTAAATTCGTGGTTCCTCCAAGCAACAAAACGTCGACGTTTGAATCAGGTTTTTTTTCCCCTTTTTCTGAAAAAATTCTAAATGAATGTTGATTAATGTTTTTTTGGCTGATTAATACGTGAAATTAATTGAATTATGACGTACTTACCCATAATAATAATAATAATAATAATAATAATTTGATTGAGTAATTTGGACTGTTTGATTGTGTATAGGCAAAAAGATTCAGTGGACTCAATCAAAATCGTTAAAATTTCCATCACCTTTGAATCGTGAGTTGGAGGTAATAAAAAGAGGTTTTTATTGATTAATTAATTGTAATTAGTTGAAGAAATGTAGGTAATTTTGGTTACTAATTTTATGGTGATTTTTATAGGTTAACCATGCAGCATTTGCCAAAGAGATGCAGTCGCCGCGTTTCCAGGCCATACTGCGTGTAACAAGTGGGCGAAAGAAGAAAGCTCCGGAGATTAAGAGCTTCTCGCATGAGCTCAATTCCAAAGGAGTAAGGCCTTTTCCTGTTTGGAAGTCTCGTGCAGTTGGTCACATGGAGGTATGTCTTGTTTCCTTGAGCTTTTTAGTGCATTAGAAATCAAACGGGTAAATTAGAATACATGTTAGGAAAAGTCGTTTTGACAAGTTTTTTCAAAATTTTTAAAATTATATAATTATGCTGCAGGAGATTATGGTGGCAATCAGGGCAAAATTTGATAAGTTGAAGGAGGAAGTTAATTGTGATTTAGGAGTGCTAGCAGGAGATTTGGTGGGTATACTTGAAAAAAGTTCGGATTCTAATCCTGAATGGCAGGAGGGTTTGGAGGATCTGCTGGTGATTGCGCGAAAGTGTGCCACGATGTCACCTAGTGAATTTTGGGTGAAATGCGAAGGTATTGTTTTGAATCTAGATGATAGACGTCAAGAGCTACCAATGGGAATACTCAAACAAGCTCATACCCGCCTTCTTTTTATTCTAACGCGATGCACTAGGCTTGTTCAGTTCCAGAAAGAGACCGGTTATGAAGAAGAACACATTCTTGGTCTTCACCAACTTAGTGATCTTGGAGTTTATCCGGAACAAATTTTGGAAATTACACAGCAAGACTTTAGTGGTCCCTTGAAGGTAGTGAATGAGAAGCAGAGGAAGAAGTCACATGGACAGGAACTGGGAAGTCTTAATTTGAAAGAAGATCAAGTTGATCGACATGAAACTGATAATGTGGATGTTGGCACAGCCAAAAGTGGTGATTCAACAACAAGCAGCTATAGGATGTCTTCTTGGAAGAGACTTCCATCTGGGACTAGGAGGAAAAAAGGTTCTGACGCTGCTGTTGATACACCCCCCAAGGATAGAATAGAGCCAAATAAAGATGAAATCAAAATTGATAGCGATGATGGTAATGACAATCTAGATGGTTTGTACCATCATCCATCCTCAAGAACAACGAAATCTTGGGGATTTTGGGGCGAAAATTCAATGATCTGTCGTATTTGTGAGGTTGAAATACCAGTTGTGCATGTTGAAGAGCACTCTCAAATATGTACAATTGCTGATAGATGTGACTTGAAAGGTCTAACTGTAAATGAACGTCTTCAAAGAATAGCTGAAACACTTGAAAAAATACTGGATTCATGGACACCGAAAAGCACACCAAGAAGCATTGAATCCCCAAGAGCAAGTGTTGAAGTTGCAAGAACGTCTACGTCTAGTATACATGACGATCTAAACCTGATGTCACCAAAGCAAAATAGCTTGTCTCATCAAGGCTCTGAAGAATTGCTTGATCGTGTTCCCGATGATGAAAATGCTTTTGTCATTGAAGATCTGAATGTTTTGCCTGAAATTTCCTGTGAAAAAAATTCTACACTGACTGCTGCTGATGGTGTAAAATCCTCATCAGCAGGAAGCTTGACACCAAGATCGCCGTTATTAACACCACGTACAAGCCAAATTGAATTGCTGGTGAATGGACACAGAACAATAACAGAGCTTCAAAACCCTCAGCAGGTATGCTATTGCATTAACTTGTAGCTATGTATGTTTTATGATCATGTTGAATTAACTCTTCAGGAGAATCTAAACTGGATATCCTGATAATGCCAATGTTGAAACTAGGTAGCTCATTTGGTTGGTTTTGTTGCAAATTCAACGGATTGCTTTGCTGTAATTTTGATTTTCTACTGTTTCCATGGAATGACAGATACACAAGTTACTGGATATAAGTCGATCCATAGCAAGTGTAAATGATTATGACTACAGTACATTGGAGCATATGCTTGGTCGTCTAGAAGAACTCAAATACGTCATCCAGGATAGGAAGGTGGATGCTCTTGTTGTGGAAACATTTGGAAGGCGTATAGAGAAACTACTTCAGTAAGTCAAATTTTTTCCAAACTTTACATTTGAAATGTTTCTTGCTGTTATACGAAATGTGATGTTCACTAGTCTCTTCGTATTTATCCAAAAAAAAAAGTGTTTTACTTGGTTTCTGTTGTCAGTTTTCATTCTCTCATCGGTTGGGTTTACATTAGGTAGTAATATCTCTGACTCCATCTATATAATATTCTGAAATTACAGGGAGAAATATGTAAATCTTTGTGGTCAGATAGAAGATGAAAAGTTAGACTCATTAAATGCCATGACGGAAGAAGAGAGTTCAATGGATGAAGATACAGTTCGTAGTCTGCGTACAAGCCCTATCAACCCATGCTCTAAAGACCGGACATCTATAGAAGACTTTGAAATAATAAAACCAATCAGCCAAGGGGCATTTGGGCGAGTTTTCCTTTCCAGAAAAAGAGCAACCGGTGACTTGTTCGCTATAAAGGTCAGTGTCTATACTTCCAGGAATTGGATTGACTCATAAAACAAAAGCTGATATGTGATGCTTTAACGAATTCTGTGATTGAACTTATGTGTATAGCTTTCTTATAGTAGGTATGATCTAAGACGCACCCTGCACCACAAACAATCATGAAATGTTTTTAATCAATAACAGATGTTAGTTATAATTTCAATTTGGACTTCTTTATAATTAACTACTTAATAAAGATTAAAGCCATTATTTCTTAAACTGCCAAGGAGAATCGACATAGGTTGCCAACATCCTTCCTTTGAGAAGAGACGTGTGTTTATTCAATGGTGAGGCAAGTCTAATGAGTATTATCTTGGAAACCAGAAAGAGATGTTACCCTCAGAGAAAGAGATGGTGGTGCTGTTTAAACAGAAATGGAAAATGTAATGTACATTAATATCTCTTTCACCCTGTTGTTTTATAAGGAAGCTTATGTCTGATCAATTGAAATTGTTGATTCATCTGCTGTCCCATAGTCTTAACAATGATGTAATAAGTTAATAACTGGTTGTAGGTGCCCATGTAACTGGTTACATCTGAATGCTTGTCTAACCAATGATCTTCATCTTGAAGTAACTAACTTGTTAAAAATATATCCACAGGTTTTAAAGAAGGCTGATATGATTCGTAAAAATGCAGTTGAAAGTATTTTGGCTGAGCGTAATATCCTTATATCAGTTCGTAATCCTTTTGTGGTAAGCAGACCTCAGAATGTACAATCATATTATAGATGCAGATCTCACCTTTCTAATGTCTTCATGACCTGATGATGAACAGGTCCGATTTTTCTACTCATTCACATGCAGAGAAAATCTTTATCTGGTGATGGAATATTTAAATGGTGGAGACCTCTATTCTCTATTAAAAAACCTAGGTTGCTTAGATGAAGATATGGTCCGTGTCTATATTGCAGAAGTTGTAAGGACACATTCACATTTCTGATTCTTTGAGGATTTACCTGTTTCCACTAACTTCGTAAAAATTTCTCACAATGGAACAAATAGTTTGTTTATTATTTCTCAGGTTCTTGCTTTGGAGTATTTGCACTCATTGAATGTCATTCATAGAGATCTGAAACCAGACAACTTGTTGATTGGTCAAGATGGTCACATCAAGGTCAATATTTTGTATTTTAGCTCATTATTTAATTTATTCAAGCTTGATTACGGAAGATAGTTTTAGATATATCAAATTAAAATAATGGCTTTTATATGAAGCACTTTCTGTTTTCATGTCTTGTTTGCTGAGTTAATGCTAAGAGTAAGCCAAATAAGAATCTGTTTCTCAATTTCAAATACCAGTCTAGGGCGAATAATCTCTCACATTTGCAGGGGAAATTTCTCATTTCATATTTTATTTACTGGTTAATTTCATCATTGACTATATTTTGAACCGAAGAATTGTTGACTAATTAGGGAGTATGTCAAATCTCTGTAGGGTATGGCATCATTATGTTTCTTGGATTAGGCATTTTAATATTCTTGCTACAACGCATCAACAATTATATCTATCTTGTCGTTGTGTCAGAGACAATGTTTAAAAATACGGGGCGGCGCCTCGAGGCGGCCGGTCATTGAGGCGCGAGGCGGACCTCCTCGAGGCGGTGAGGCGGGCGCCTCGATCCGGAAATCGGAAAAATAATTCAAAATACATTCATTTCTTCATAATTCATAGTATGTTCAAAAAACAATTGATAAGTAATCCAAAATACATTACTTTCTTAAATAAACTATCATTAGTGTCCTACCCTTTGATTGTCCTACTACAAAAATGACATTCAATAACTTATATCCCCCATTTCCATCTGTTAAAAATAGGAAAATATCTTTAAGATTGCTAGAGATATGGTAATTGATTGTATGTAATTATGGGTAGATTTATCTTCCTTTTATAGAGAAGACTGAAGGCTATATATGACCAATTATTGTATAGTTTAAAATAAGAAAATAAAAAGAGGGTTTCCTCAATTTCTTCATGGTATCAGTAGGTTGATCATAGGGTTCCTTTTTTTACTTTTTCCGGCGACACTATTCCGGCATCACTGTTCACGGTACTGTTCACCGTCACTGTTCACGGTACTGTTCACCGTCACTGTTCACGGGTACTGTTCACGCGTACTGTTCACGGGTACTGTTCACGCGTACTGTTCATCGTCACTGTTCACTCTCCGGCGCCACAGTTCCCTGCCATGGCCGACCCGAGCAGTAATCATCCTCCCCGCCCATCCGTTGGGTAAGTCTGGTGCTCCCATTCCTGTAATCTCTAGTAATTGTGTTCTTACATCTGAAAAATTATTTGGCCCTCTAAATTATGTGTGTTGGGCTGCCTCTGTTGAACTCTGGTTTATGGGACAAGGATGTGAAGACCATTTGACTTCCAATGCTGAAGATATTCTTCCTGAAGAACGACCACTTTGGAAGAAAATAGATGCCCAGTTATGTAATTTACTTTGGCAGGCTATTGATCCAAAACTTCTGGTTATTTTTAGGCCTTATAAGACCTGCTCCAAATTATGGGGCAAAGCTCGCTCTTTATACACTAATGATATTCAACGTTTCTATTCTGTGGTATCTAACATGTTCAGTTTGCATCAGCGGGATATGGATATTTCTGAATACATTGGCAGAGTGGAATCCCTTAGAGAGGAGTTCAATTCTCTCCTCCCAATTACTTCGAATTTATCTGATCAGGAGCGCCAACGGGAACACTTCTTTATGGTCTTAACTCTTTTTGGGATACGGTCCGAACTTCAACCAGTCCGCGACCAAATATTAGCTAGTGCTACAATTCCCTCTCTGGAGAATGTCTTCTCTCGCCTTCTCCGTGTCTCTTCTTCAGCTATTGTTGACTCTCATCCAACTGAGTCTTCCATTTTGGCCGCTCACGGCCATTCCAGCGACGGTCGAGGTAATCCTCGTCATCGGGGCGAGCGTCCGAAGTGTACCTACTGTCACAAGGTTGGCCATACTCGGGAGCGTTGTTATCAGCTCCATGGAAAACCACCACATCCTCCTAAGGCTAAGGTTGCTCAAGTTGATCTTTCCCCGTCCTCGGACTACTTCGACCAGCCCTCTCAAAATGTTACTCTGTCTGAAGCCGAATATGCAGCTTTCCTCCAGTATCAGGCCTCTCAGTCCTCGTCATCTGCTTCCGTTGCTCATACTGGTAATTCTGTTGCCTGCATCACTCAGTCCTCCCCATTGGGCCCATGGGTCTTGGACTCTGGCGCCTCTGATCACATTTCTGGTAATCCAAAACTTTTGTATTCTTTAACTAGTTCTCATTCTCTTCCTATGGTTACTCTTGCTAATGGTTCTAAAACTATCGCTAAAGGAATTGGACAAGCCTCTCCTGTTCCTTCCTTACCTCTGAAATCTGTGCTTTATGTACCGGGTTGTCCTTTCAATCTTATTTCTGTTAGTAAACTCACTCATGATCTGAATTGTTCTGTCACCTTTCTTAATCATTCTGTTATTGTACAGGACCAGGGTACGGGACGGACGATTGGTACAGGACGTGAGTCACAAGGCCTTTATCATCTCACGCAGTCATTGCCTGCGGTCGCTTGCACCTCCACCGATTCTGCTGATGTTCTCCACAACCGTTTGGGTCACCCCAGTCTCTCTAAGCTTCAGAAGCTAGTTCCGCAACTTTCTTCATTATCTTCACTTCCATGTGAGTCGTGTCAACTTGGGAAACATACTCGTGTACGATTTCCCAATCGAGTCAATAATCGGGCTGCGTCCCCTTTTGAGTTAGTTCATTCCGATGTTTGGGGTCCGTGTCGTGTCAATTCTGTTTGGGATTTCGGTATTTTGTGACATTTATTGATGATTACTCTCGAAATACTTGGCTATTTTTAATGAAAGATCGCTCTGAGTTATTTCCTATTTTTCGAAAATTTTGTGCTGAAATCAAAACTCAATTTGATGTTCCCATTCGTGTATTTCGTAGTGATAATGCTCGGGAGTATTTTTCTGCTCCTTTTACCACCTTTATCTCATCTCAAGGTATTCTACATGAGTCATCTTGTGTCTATACACCCCAACAAAATGGTCTAGCTGAACGTAAAAACCGACATCTCATTGAGACGGCTCGTACCTTATTAATCCATAACCATATACCATTTCGTTTCTGGGGGGATGCAGTTCTTACTGCTTGCTATCTCATTAATCGTATGCCTTCTTCTGTTTTACAAGACCAAATTCCCCACTCTATCTTATTTCCCAACCAACCTCTCTATTCGGTCCCTCTTCGCATATTTGGTTGTGTGTGTTTTGTCCATAATCTAACCCCGGGACAAGATAAACTTTCTGCTAAATCTACTAAATGCATCTTCTTAGGATATTCCCGACTTCAAAAAGGGTACCGATGTTATTCTCCAGCTAATAACCGCTACTTTATCTCTGCCGACGTCACATTCTTCGAGTCATCACCTTACTTCTCTCCTCATACCCCGACTCTTCCCGCCCCTTCTACGGTACTACCTGTTCCATTCTTTCATCCTACACTTGAGACTATGTCACCATCACGTCCTCTTCAGGTATATCACCGTCGTCCTCGTTCTCTATCTTCCGCTGGCATTGACACTGCAGCCACTGACTCACAACCTGCTCCAGCTCCTGCCCGTACATTGGACCTTCCTGGCCCAATTGCCACCAGTAAAGGTATTCGTTCCACTCGTAATCCACATCCTATTTATACATTTCTCAGTTATCATCGTTTATCTGCTCCATATTTTGCTTTTGTCTCCACCTTGTCTTCTGTTCCTCTTCCTAGAAATGTCCATGAGGCTTTGTCTGATCCAGGATGGAAACAAGCAATGATAGATGAAATGGCTGCTTTACACTCAAGTGGCACTTGGGATTTGGTTCCGTTACCCCCTGGGAAATCTACAGTTGGTTGTCGATGGGTTTATGCGGTGAAAGTTGGTCCTGATGGGCAGATTGATCGACTCAAGGCTCGCCTTGTTGCTAAAGGTTATACCCAGATATTTGGTTTGGACTATGGTGACACTTTTTCTCCTGTAGCCAAAATTGCTTCCGTCCGCTTGTTTCTCTCCATGGCTGCTATGCGTCACTGGCCACTCTATCAGCTGGACATCAAGAATGCCTTCCTTCATGGAGACCTCCAAGAGGAAGTCTATATGGAGCAACCACCTGGTTTTGTTGCTCAGGGGGAGTATGGTATGGTTTGTCGGCTTCGTCGCTCTCTGTATGGTCTCAAACAGTCTCCTCGTGCTTGGTTTGGGAGATTCAGTACTGTCATTCAGAAATTTGGTATGACTCGTAGCGAGGCAGACCACTCGGTTTTCTATCGCCATTCCAATGGCCAATGCATTTACTTGGTTGTATATGTGGATGATATAGTCATTACTGGAAGTGACCAAGAGGGAATTCGACAGCTGAAAACACATTTATTTAATCATTTTCAGACTAAGGATTTGGGACTACTAAAGTACTTCCTTGGCATAGAAGTAGCTCAATCTCATACTGGTATAGTCATCTCTCAGAGAAAATATGCTATAGACATTCTTCAAGAAACAGGCATGTTAGATTGTAAACCTGTTGACACGCCCATGGATCCAAATGTTAAACTTCTGCCAAAAGAGGGGGAGCCATTGGAAAACCCTGAGGAGTACAGGAAACTAGTTGGAGAGCCGCTAAAAGATCCTGGACGATATAGGCGGTTAGTTGGAAAGTTGAACTATCTTACAATTACTCGCCCAGATATCTCATTCGCAGTCAGTGTGCTTAGCCAATTCCTGCAAACTCCATGTGAAAGTCATTGGGATGCTGTCATACGTATTCTTAAGTATATCAAGAAAGCGCCAGGACAAGGATTATTGTATGAAGATAAAGGCAATACTGAGATAGTTGGATATTCTGATGCAGATTATGCAGGCTCTCCGTCCGACAGGCGTTCTACTACAGGATATTGTGTTTTAATTGGAGGCAACCTAGTATCCTGGAAAAGTAAGAAACAAACAGTTGTTGCCAGGTCTAGTGCAGAAGCAGAATATCGAGCTATGGCCTTGGCAACATGTGAGTTAGTATGGTTAAAACAGTTGTTACAGGAATTAAAGTTTGGAGGTGGGACACAAATGAAGCTAATTTGTGACAACCAGGCAACACTACATATAGCATCTAACCCTGTGTTTCATGAAAGGACCAAGCACATAGAAGTCGATTGTCACTTTATCAGGGAGAAAATTTTATCTGGATGCATGGTCACTAGCTTCGTCAACTCTGAAGGACAATTAGCGGACATCCTTACTAAGTCTCTTCGTGGTCCTCGTATTGATTTTATTTGTAACAAGCTTGGTGCATATGATCTATATGCTCCAGCTTGAGGGGGAGTGTTAAAAATAGGAAAATATCTTTAAGATTGCTAGAGATATGGTAATTGATTGTATGTAATTATGGGTAGATTTATCTTCCTTTTATAGAGAAGACTGAAGGCTATATATGGCCAATTATTGTATAGTTTAAAATAAGAAAATAAAAAGAGGGTTTCCTCAATTTCTTCACCATCTTCCACAGTAATTCATGCCCGTACTTCCAGGCCGGGTCTGTTGAAGACGAAACGCCGAGAAGCTGAAGAAGACACACCGAGAAGCTGAAGACGAAACGCCGAGAAGCTGAAGAAGACACGCCGAGAAGCTGATGCGTCGATGCTGAGACGAGAAACCCTAGACGAAATTTCTGATGCGTCGATGCTGAGAAGAAACCCTAGACGAAGATTGAATGAATTTTTTTTTATAAAGAAGTCTAAACGACGACGTTTTGGCACCCCCAAAACGTCGTCGTTTCAATGGTAAAAAAAAATAGCACAAGAACGCGAGGCGACCGCCTCAGACCGCCTCGCGCCGAGTCTGATGAGGCGGCCTGAGGCGGCCGCCTCATCGGTCCGAGGCGGCCGCCTCGGTGGTTAGCGTATAAGGCGGCCGCCTCGAGGCGCCGACGCCGTGAGGCGGTGCGAGGCGGCCGCCTCGAAACGTATTTTTAAACACTGGTCAGAGAACAATCAATTAAACTTTCTGGTAATTGGAAAGGGTCAGCACAAAAACTATACATCCTTAATATAACACAGTTTAACTATTTGTGTTACTGACCTGAGCCGATACTGTCTAATTAGTAGAAACATTCTGTGACATCTGTAATTGTTTCATTTTGTGTCTTCACTATTTGTTATCTCGTTGAACTTTTTTATTTTTTCATGTACTGACGTGATGATGTTACTGTCAGTTCTCACTTCCTTCAATTACAGTTGACAGATTTTGGGCTCTCTAAGGTTGGTCTTATACACAGCACAGATGACTTATCAGCTCCCTCGCTTGGCAGTGGTGGATTTCTTGGAAATGATGAACCAAAAAATCAACCACCATTGACTAGAGAACAGCGACAAAAGCATTCAGTTATTGGCACTCCGGATTATCTGGCACCTGAAATACTTCTCGGAATGGGACATGGTTAGCAAATGATTTGCTAATATGAAAGTCTCTGTGAATTAGAAAGTAGAATATTCATTTTTAATAGACTGTTCTCCTTGCAGGAGCAACTGCTGATTGGTGGTCTGTGGGCATTATTCTTTTTGAGCTGCTCGTAGGTATTCCACCATTCAATGCAAAAACTCCTCAGGTAGGCCATCAAAATATGACTTTCCCTATGCTAAATGATTTCAAATGGAAATTCCTTTTTCTTTTGGTTGAATTGTCATTAACATATTTTATGTAATATTCTAGCAACACTTTTAACTGATAATGTTGAATTTTTAGTTTTATACTACTTGATGTTTATTGGGTAACATCATGCCATCATTGACCAATGGTACTGTATCTTGTTTTCTGCAGCAAATTTTCGACAATATTATGAATAGAGATGTACCCTGGCCGGACATACCAGAGGAAATGAGCATTGAGGCTTGTGATTTAATTGACAAGTAAGAGTTACAAAAAGATATGTGCAATTTCTGTCTGTTGAAAATTGCAGAGGAATTTTTAGTCATGTCATTCCATGCAAATTCTTATGTATCTTTATTTAAAGAGAAGCATTTCTATTTATTTGATGGCAACAGATGGTGTCCTCCTATCAATAAACAACTGAATGTTGGGTCACTTCATATTCACTGAACAATCATTTTTTCATTTTCTTTCAGATTATTAACTGAAAATCCAGTTCAAAGACTGGGAGCCACTGGAGCCAGAGAGGTAAACTGTTAACAGTTTGTT
>SKCR01044348.1:0-48034 GCA_019454045.1 Zanthoxylum bungeanum
ACTACCTTTTAAGTCGCGGAAGCCGCGGGAAACGGACGTCGGAAGGGAAAAGATAGAAATCAGTACTTTGTCGAATTTGACTCGCTTTTTTAGCTTCGGGCTCACTGGCGGACCTCCGTTTTAAAGCACCTTTAGCCTAAAAAACCCGCAAACCTTGTAACCTTGGCCCAAACTCAGTCACCAAACCAACACAACACCTAACCCACCAAGACAAGCCCACACCCAAGGCCCTCAAATACAACCCAATTGAATTAAATATTAATAAATAATATACCAAACTAAATAAAATATTAAAACATATACCAAATTAAAATCAATCAACAAAATATTATTCCTAATTAAAAATATTGTATTCCTAACTTAACAAATATTATGCCTAAACAACACAAATTAAATATATCCCTACCTAAATTAAACTAAATCAAATCCAAATTAAAATAAAATTTTAATAAATCACTCACAAATTTAATATAATTCCCACCAAAAAATAAATATCCTTGCCTAAACTATTTAAATCAAACACCACACATGCATCAATAATTGATTTTGTTTCCTTTCAAAAACCATGCAAACCCTAATGCCTTCACACCTCTACCCTCTCACTATAAAAATAGCACAAAACCAACCCTATTGCTCCTCTCTCTCTCTCACGGCCAAAAAAGAATAACAAAACAAAAACCCTAAGGCTTCTCTGATTCAATATTCACGGCACCACTCTCCCTCATCAAAAAAAAACCCTAATCACACAGACTACCTTCAGCTCATCTCTCGCAACCCTCTCCTCTCTCTTGCCCCTCCACTTACAGCCTTATGCCACTAGCCACAGACCAAATAACCCATAAAAGCCTCACGCCCAGCACACCACGCAAACCTCACGCACTCACGCTCATCAAGCCATAGACTTCACAAACACCAAGCCTTCAACGTAAACTACAACCACGCAGCACCCTCCATCACATAGCACCCTATTGCATCTCTCAAAGCTACACACCTTCCACTCACTTAGCTAACATCCACGCCAAGAGCCCCTCACAGCCCATTCACGCAAAGAAGCCACGCACACACTCACAGTGCACGTAAGCCATATTCCCTCAATTCAAAGCTACCTTAATTGACACAAATAAACACTACCAAGCCACCTTAACGCACACTGCACCCTCACCGACTAATCTTTCACAAACAAATAGCCCACACAGTCCCGCAAAGCAGCCCTAGAAAACAACCTCCATACAGTCCACAAAACTACCGAGAAAACCCCTCACTGCACTGCCCAGTTCTACCGCATAAATAAGCCTGAAAACTGCCCAGAAATTGTCCCAAATCTGTCCTGAAACATTCCAGAATTCGCCCCCAAAACTGCACCAAAAACAGTCCCCAAAACTGCACAAAATAACCCCAAAACAGTCCTTTAACACACCTGAAGCAGTGACCAGAAAACAGCAGCAAAACGGAGTCAAAACAGTAGCGAAACAGCGAAGAAAGACATAGACTAGTGAACCAGAAAAGTTGCGGAGTGATAGCCCTTCCGACGGACTTGTAACGCGCTTCCGAAAGTCGACATAAAAGGTTAGACCTGAGGGTATTTTTCACATCAATTTTCATTCATATTTTTATTGTTTACTGAGTTTCGTTTGCATGATTATTATGGAGTGATGTATGTTGTGTCCCTTGAATAAAATGAAAAATGTGTCACCTCTCGTGGTATATAGGATGGAAACCCTGACATAAATTTCATAGCCGATTCCAAATGGACGGTAGTATGATCTGTACTTGGGATACAACTCCACGTACCACTTGAGTAAACGGCGCATATTTTGTTTTATGTCATTTTGATGTGTTTATTATTCGTTATTTAATTTCCGCATGTTATTTGTTTATGTAATGATGTGATCGAGCGCGCATGGGCTTAGTAAGTTGGATTAAAGGTCCCCTATTTTGAGGGGTTAAAATCCTTTACCACGATGTTTTGTCGCGCGGGTTGATGTATATTCGGTTGAATGTAAGATGTGTTCAATCGAGTATACGAAGTCTGATGCTATTGTCTTTATTTTTATATGCATGATGCGATCGAGCGCATGGGCTTAGTAAGTTGGATTAAATGTCCCCTATTTTGAGGGGTTAAAACCATTTACCACGATGCTTTGCCGCGCCGATTGATGTATATTCGGTTGAACGTAAGATGTGTTCAATCGGGTATACGAAGTCTGATATTATTGCCTTTATTTTTTATATGCATGATGTGATCGAGCGCATGGGCTTAGTAAGTTGGATTAAAGGTCCCCTATTTTGAGGGGTTAAAATCATTTACCACGATTCTTTGCCGCGCCGGTTGATGTATATTCGGTTGAATGTAAGATGTGTTCAATCGGGTATACGAAGTCCGATATTATTGTCTTTATTTTTTATATGCATTATGTGATCGAGCGCATGGGCTTAGTAAGTTGGATTAAAGTTCCCCTATTCTGAGGGGTTAAAATCCTTTACCACGATGCTTTGCCGCGTCGGTTGATGTATATTCGGTTGAATGTAAGATATGTTCAATCGGGTACACGAAGTCCGATATTGTTATCTTTATCTTTGTACGCATTGTAATGAAAAACGCATGGGCTTATGGTGTTGGACTAAAAGGTTCTCTATTTGGGGGAAGGAAAGCCTAAAAGGCTACCTTTACCATGATATTTGACGCGTCTTTCATCTATTGATTGCATCATCTATCCTTGTCTTGGCTCGATCTATTATCATTGGTGTACCCATATTATGATAGCATTTGGGCATTATTTCTCGTGGTATATAGGATGGAAACCCGGACATAAATTTCATAGCTGATTCCGAATGGACGGTAGTATGATCTGTACTCGGGATACAATTCCACGTACCACTTGGAAAAAGGCCCATGTGTGTGTTCGTGTCAATTCTAGATATCTTTTTTGCATCACATCACGACATGTCTATTTTAGCATATAGTTGTCTCTTTTTACCTTATGCATTTGTATTACCTCTTTATTTATCTATTTCCATCATACGCTTAATTGTCTTTCCTTAATATGCATGCTTGTATGAATGTTATTTGTTTGCGCTTCTGTGTCTACCAATGTGAAATTGTATGCTTTCCGTATGTCAATTTATCTTTATGCATGAATTTGGACATAGATTGTATGCAAATAGGTTGTATGCAAAATATGAAAATGTGTTATATGTAAACTTAGATATGAGCTTTGTACCTATGTATGCAAACTTAGGAATAAATTATCCTTGGAAATATGTTGCTTAGGCTTGGTAAGATTATTGCACAAATCATTTTATTACAAGTGGCATAAGTAAGGGACTATTCCGAACCCAACGGTTTGAGGTCTTCCCTTGCGAGGGGTGAGTGCGACCTTAAATCTTTGTCCCGGTTCACACCGGGTGGCGACTCCATTATTCTCCGGTTTAATCCTCCACGAGCTATTCCGTACTCCCAACCGGGCCGCGAGCCCGAAACAGCATGCGTTGCCCAGTCTGTGTTCCCACAATTATCTATTAACATTTAATAACGTACTATATTGCGTTGCACGATGAATTATTTTACGAAATAGTTTTCAACAAATACTACGTGAAATGGGCAAACGGTCAAACCAGTTGACCAACAGCTGAGCCGGGGCAACCCAGTCACTCGGACAGTGTTCGGTCAACTCTTGGGTTGCTCGAATAGTGCCCAGTTCACTGGGTTCACAGCCGCGACACGGCGAGCTCGTCTCGACGCGAATTTAACCATGCATGTTGAAGTTCATAATGAATTAGGAATACGCCGGTGGGAGTGAGCCAAGAATCAAATTCATGCCCAATGTCTCATTCAACTGAAATTCAAACTTTCAAAGATGCTCAATGAGATCCATCATGTGCAGGACATGTAGACTTACTGGCTTGCCAACAGCCAAATGAGCGTGGAACAATTCCACAGAGATTCTATACACCAGGGTCTGCTTCTGGTTTAGAAATAGCTCTCGAAGCTGAGTTATAATGCTATAGAAGTCAGACGTATCAGCATATTGCCTCTTTAGATCAGGAGACAAAGAACAGGGAATGAATGATCTGACTCTCAGATCATCATCCTTCCATTTCTCAAATACCTCCATCTCTTTAGGTAAGGACTCCGGTGCAATATCCAGCGACACTGGATTATAACCCAACTTCTCTGATCTCAAGACTATCTTAAGATCTAACTTCCCATTCACTAAAGTTCTCATGACTAGTCAGTTTATTCGCGTCCAAGACACGTGTAAAAGGAATAGAAGTAGTAGCTGCCATCACAAACTTAACAAAAGAAATGGGAATTAGTAGACAAGAGTAATTCATCAATATCACAAAAACATCGAACATATCATGGATTTTTAATATAAGGATGCCTCCCACTATTTTACATTAAATTAATAATCCCAAATAAAATACGAGAATTCAATAATTAAATTAAATTCTATAGCATGAAGTAGACCTCACAAATATATTTACACACAGCTTTGGCACATTGTGCCCCAATATATTTGAAAGTAGATAACAATTATCAATCACATCCAATGTGACTCTTTAAAAATAGGTCATCAACCGTTTTCAATCCTCACTGCTTTGGCATCTATTGGATGGGGCGTATTCAAGACAATACTCGTCAATATACATATCCAAGGTACTTATGCACTACCCCATTGCTTTGGCATCTATTGGTATATACTTTCGCTCGAATTTGTTCTTATCAAATAAGTTTTACCGGTATAAATAAATTTCCATTAACCATAGTTGCACTGCTTTGGCAGACACAATCACGATATCAGGAAAAATATTTACATCCATATTGACGAGACGGACCCATTAGTGTACAATACACTCAAAAAAACATGAAGCCTTATTATGAGGATTTTACAAAACTATCAAACAGCCAAACTAATTGATCCAATCAATTAATTCTCAAGCATATGTAAAATAAATGAATTAAATATCAAATAGTTAAGGCATAAGAAATATTTTGGATGTGGGATCAGACGCTCCGATACCATTTTGTTGGAGTGAACACAGCGGAAGAGCGTGGTGGAAAGCAGAAATTATTTTAAAACATTTTAAAATTTTCCGAGCGAATTAATTAATATCAAATATTTTTAATTCACTAATTAATTAATTCATTTTATTATTAACAAAAAGACAAAATAAATACATGGAGAAATATTTCAAGAATATTCTTCCATTTTATTATTATTAATAATCAATTAACAATTAATTAATTAATAATAGTAATAAAATAAGTGTCAAAATTCAATCGATAATAATGTGTATCTAATCTAAATTATATATCGTATACAAATACACATTATTTAATACGCATGTGTGAATTATGAATAATCTGAATTATCCATAATTAATTGTCCAAGTTCTCAACGAGTACACTTTATATTGTGGGACTCTCTAGGTTCAAGTTTATCTGTCACATAAATCAATTTCTTGTCCGTAATTTGTCAACTCATAAATTACGACGACCACAGATAATCGAGTTGAACCATCCAAGTCGAAGTCATTGCATATATATAATCCATATGCATGGTTATCCGAATTATTCTGGAGATATTGATTAAACGTCAAATCTCCGCTATGAATAATTCATATGTCGCGATATAATTATGATTCTTCAATAAATATTCGGAACTCGTTTCCGAATCATACCCCGGTCAATGATTTCAAAGAATCATAAATTGGACACCTAAATCCCGTACACGGGACTAACAAATCCTCTCTGGATACATCACAAATATCATAAGTATCAATCCATACCCGACGAACAGGCGGAGGTCTAATCTTAAAAGATCGTTAACGTGACTGTCATCAATGTACGGAGGATATCTCACATATCCACAGTGGTATCACAAGTCAAAGGAGCTAATATGTTATTCGACTCGTAAAGATTCTTTATTAACGTTGGTGTACCATCTATCGGAATCTTTGAATGAGTCGTTCAGTATTTATCTAATAAATACCTACGTGTCTATATGATTCTCCCCAAGACTCTGACCGGCGTAAACACACACGTATAACGCAAGCGCACGTATCGTTCAAGTAGTATAAAAATATCGATCCCACGAGGACTTAATTCCTACTGTTGTTATTAATTATTGAATCTATTTATTACAAATATCTAATTGAGGGTGAAGAGAATGATTTCTTGATTGATTTGGTTGATTGTAGTTTTGCAAAATAAATAAATAAATAAAAAGACAAAAGAAAATACCAAGGAAAATAACAAAGACACAAAGATCTAGGGTTGTGAATCATTCTAATATCTTTTAAAAGATAAAGTGATTATTTTATGTTGTGTAATAAATCAGTTACTAACCTGGAACACGAAATTATGCAAAAGCCTCCGTCGATGGTCAGACGCAAATACCCAGTTTAATCCAATTGAACCATATATCTATATCAACCAAATTATCTAGATTCATTAAGTTTAAGTTCCAATTACGGCTACCCCCGCCCGACAGGTATATTTCTATCAAGTAAGGAAATCTATTAAAGGGTTATCTATCATCAAGGAAGATCGTGGGCTATTAAGTCTAAGGCTGAAACCTAAAATCCCTATGTCTAGTTCATTTTAGATTTACCACATCAATCTTATTGGTGATCAGACAACAAGAAGCATTAAGCTTAAGACTTAATAAGTAAACTTTTAAATTACCCAAACTATAAAATAACCCCTTATAAACCGGTGATATTAGAATTCATCACAACCCCAGATAACTAACACATAACTAGGGCTAGTAAAGACTTAAAAGTAAAAGACATAAAGTAAAAATGCTGAAAAGTAAATTGCTGAAAAGTAAATGACGGAAAGTAAATGCTGAAATTAAATACTGAAAAATTAAATGCTGAAAAGTAAATGTTGAAAGTAAATTACTGAAAAGTAAATGCTAAAGTAAATTGCTGAAAGTAATTGCTGAAAAGTAAATGCTAAAAAGTAATAAATGCTGAAAGTAAATTGCTGAAAGTAAATTGCTGAAAAGTAAATGTTGAAAGTAAATTGCTGAAAAGTAAATAAAGTAAAAGTACAATAAAAGAAAATGCTGAGGTAAAATGATCTACTTTTATTACTTCTATTTTAGATATCTCCCTTAATATAATATATTAACTTTGCATGATAATTACCAACCAGCCATATAGGCGGTATCCAGATTAAGTCAAATTAATAATTAATTACCAACCGACCAATAGGCGGTATCCAGTTTAGTCAGGTTAAAACCAATTTAAATAATTACCAACCGACCAATACGGCGGTATCCTCGTTAAGTCGGGTTTTAACTAGTTTATATATTATAATTAAGGGAGATTAATCTAAATATTAGTAATAAAAGTTTTACCTTTTACCCCAGCAAAGGGGAGTTACCTCCTCATTACTGAAAAGTAAAAACTGAAAATTAAAGAAAGAAAAGTATTGTGCGTAAAAGTAAATTGCGGAAAGTAAAAACTGAAAAGTAAAGAAAAGAAAGTTCGAAAGCGGAAATTAATTACTGAAAGCTATAAATAAACAAACAAGATACAATCTTCTTAGTATTCTTAAGGAATTCCTTAGAAGAAAGTATATATTTTACAAATGAAATGGCTTGGTATTTATAGGCAAAATTTTGCCTCCATCAAATCATCCACCAAATCAATTATTAATTGTTCCACTGATTGCTCCACCAAATCCATTATTAATTGCTCCACTAATCTCTTATCATGTTTGGTGATGATTTGATAATTTTTATTATTTATTTATTAATTTATTTTTTGCTTTGAAAGTGACTTTAATAATTACACACAACACACTTCTGGATGGTTCTTCAATTTCGGGCATGAAATCTTCAGAATTCGAAATTATTTTGTCTTTAAAAGTTGTAGATATTTGAGTCTTCTTTAATCTGGAAATTGAATCAGCTCAATCCGATATCGGGAGTAAAACGTTATGCCCAAATTACGACAGATGCACAAAACTGGAATTTCCAAAACTGCACTTCGTTAAAACGCCCTTTCAAGTTTCCAATTCCAAAATTAATATGTCAAGTCCAATTTTTGCCCTTATTTGACCCACATTTCGTCCTAAATGATTCATTAAGTCCCAATATTATTTATCTGCAAAATAAACTAAAACACATCAAAACGTTCATCAAACCCGAGAAACTAAACAAAATATTAAGTAGAAAGGGGCGGTAAATATTGATATATTTTCCGCTCATCACACCCCAAAACCTAACATTTTGCTAGTCCTCGAGCAAAACAACAAATAAAATAAAAGAAAAAATTAAAATTAAACTAAGCCACTTTCGTAGGGATCACGGTTGCATTTAACATATACAACAAGCCTTTAAACCCCTAGGTGTCCCTAGTGGACGAGTTATAGTCTCGTGAGGGCTTACAGCAACGATACCCACAAAAATTTTTACAAAAGTAAAAAGATAATAAAACTAATGCACACAAAAGAAAAAAGACAAGAGAAAATAGAATAAATAAGTTAGTGACTAATCAGGTGAAACTTCTACTCCAAGTTACTAGTTGTTTTGTTTCTTTCTAAATTGCTGAATAAGTAAATTCTCCGATTATATTTACCATTCTCCATATGCACAGCCAACAAAATATTAAACAACTCATTTTTGCCCACAACAGTCATAAGTACTGTTGATAAGAGAGTAATATTTTTGTCCTAAAGTTCTATCAGATTTCACACCTTTTTTATGGCAATGGAATAATTTTTCTGATTTTTTTCTGATTTTTTTTATTTTTTATTTATATACAATATCTTCCGTCTATGTAGCGAGTGTTGGGTCGGTGGCTCCCAAACCAGTTGGCTTTAGGGCACTAGGTGTTAAGACACCCCTACGGACTTAATTACTCAGACTTCATATAATATATATATATTATTTTTACAACATCCTTGATCCATGTAGCGAGCTTTGGGCCAGTGACTCCCAAACCAGTTGGTTTTAGGGCACTAGGTGTTAAAACACCCTTACAGACTTAATAACTCGGATCTCATATGTTTTTTTTTTTTTTACTCCATCACTTTTTGAGATGCTTCCTCCATTTAAACTAGAGCACTGAATATTACAAACTTTTCAATTTTAGCTCATGTCCTTATGTTATTATGTATGTTGATAATATCTACTAACTGAACATATGAAGATCCATTTTAGTCCGTTTTATGAAGAATTTACAAATTAAATAATTTAAAATGAAATAAACAAAAATTAACTTGTTTCGAAATAGGTTTGAAATACGTCTCAGGAGTGGAAACTCCTTACTCGGCTATCTTTTACCAATTTCACCTTTTTAGTCAAAATAAAAACACAAAATATTTTTGTAATTTTGAAAAAATTTCAATTTTTTGTATTTTTCGAAAAAAAATTTGGACTAAAAATAAAAAACAACAAAACTAAAAACAAGCTACTGATCACTAATTCCCTCCCCCAAACCTAAATGAGACATTGTCCTCAATGTCTTAACAGTAAAAGAAAAGTTTAGAAGGTAGTACCTGGTTAGCTGTAATATAGAAAAATTACCGATTAAGATCTATGTCCAATTTACGCTTCTTACCATGATCGCTATCTGACCAGTTCAACTTGGAAAGAATGGGGTCGAGTTTTGGTTCAAAGGCTAGGATTTGGTCAATTAATTCTTCGGCCTTTGTAGCAGTCAGGAAAATATCTTGAACAGATTTTGTGACGAACTCATGTCTTTTGGCTTCCGCAAGAAATACAAACAGAAAATCGAAGAAATGCTCAATGTTAAGTAACCCAATGGGCTTCCGATGAATGTTTAAGTGTGCCCATGATGCTACGGTGAACATTTCTTTAAACGTTCCAAGCCCACCTGGTAACGCAATAAACGCATCCGCAGTATTGATCATTTCATGGATTTGTTCAGATATACCTGATACAATGCGTTCATCTTCATTTGTTGGTCCAATTAATTGTTCGTCTGCCAAAGGTTTTGGAATGATTCCCAAAACATGACAGCCACCTTCCTGAACGGCTTTTGAAATACTTCCCATCATTCCAAGATTGCCACCGCCATATACTAGGTGCATATTTTTCTCTGCTATGACTCTCCCCAATTCCTTTGCAGCCTCAATGAATTCTGGTTTATTACCAGAATTGGATCCACAGAAAACACAAAATTCGCTTGACTCGCTGCTGTGAAGTTGCTTCCATTTTCTTTCTCTTATTTGAATGTATATCTGAATGTGTCGAAGAAAGAAATATAGAGCTGAATTTATAGAACCTGAAAATGGGTGAGTAATAGTAGCACTAGTACCTGCCAAATGACAATTATTAGATGAACGTTAAAATAAATCGTGAAAAATTTAAAAAGTTTAGATCTTGTCGGCGAAAATAAAGGAAATAAAAACATAAAGCAAATCCAAACAATAATAATTAAGGCAACAGAATGTGTACACAATAAGTCACTCGCTTAGTATAAATTCATTAGGATGCGTCTCAAGAATCCATTCCTTACTAAGCCATCGCTAATCAATTATCTCTTATCTTTGCCAAACACCATTCCTCCTGTCTTAAAATACTCCATTTGTGCTTTTCCTACAAAAATAACACACAAAATTAAAAACTCTACAACATGTATACACAAAATATGAAAATAGAAATTACAACAAATTGCATGGGTTGCCTCCCTGCTAGCACTAAATTTTTCATCTTCAGCCAGACGTGACTGAAATCCATCTGTCAATGAGGTTTCAGCGTTATTTTGGATGTCCGATTAATGAAAATCACATGAGCGTTGCTTTTGAATGGTCTTTTCCAACGATAAGGTAGCAAATTTTTTTTGTCCATTTAGTGTTTGTGTCACCTTGTTGATCTTTGTTGCTGCAATGATTCCTGAAAAGAAAGAAAGAAAATCAGGAGGTCTCGTATGGTGCTTGACTTGGAATGGAAGTTTCATTCTGTCAAGCTTCTGGGTGATTTCTTTGAATTGTACTCCCCGATACAGCGATGTTTCTCCTGAATGCTCTGGATTTTCAATTTGGTCTGACAGTTGCTCCTCCATTTGCTCTGTTTCTTGCTCCACCTTTTCTTCACAAATGAATTTTAAAATTTCCGTATTCAATTCTTTATCCGTCATCTGTGAAATGCATGCTCCATAAGTATCTGCCTGAGGATGTAAAGATGTTTCTGACATTAGGTTTTCATCCTCTGATATGACTGGAATGGATGGTTCAGGTAGATCTTCATCAAACATCATGGAAAAGCATGCTCCAAGATCTTCATTTTGAGGATTGAAAGTTTGATCCTCCATTTTTGGTACAGTTGGTACAAATAGATCAGCTTCATCATCGTCAGAGTCAGAATAATAAAAATCAAATCGAGACTTTGCCGGTTCGGGCTCCTGAACTGATACCTCTGGTTTTTGATACTGCTCAGCCTCCTCCTCTGTTAAGGTGTCATTGTGGATCTCTGGGTACTCGAAAGCTTTGTCAGTTTCATCTGATAATTCTTCTTGAGGTACGAAGTTCTGGTTTTCTGTTAATTGTCTGATCTGATCTGTCATTCTCTGTATGGATTCTGTTTGACTCTGAATTTTTGCATCTAATTGAGCTTCTCGTTCTTCGAGCCAAACATTGAGCATGTGAATCAACTGATCTTCCTCTGATGGTTCTGGTTCTTGATGAAAATCATAGGTGGATGGTGGATAAGATGGAAAATGTGGTTCTGTGAAATGTGATGGCTCGTCATACCATGAAGGATCTTGATAGCTGCCACCTTGGATGGTAGTTGTATTCGCAATAATCTCTAGGGTGGTTACCATTACATATGTCACATCTCCCCATTGCGTTCTGTTGAGCAAATGTGGTATTGCTTGGTTCTGGCATCCAGTGATAATTGTTGGGCTGGACAACAGGCCTCAGAAAATCGGACTGTTGCTCCCAGATTTGGGGTGTATCTTCTAGTAAAGCTCGTGATCTCTCAATCTCCCAATAATGTTCCATTTTTCAATCACCTGAAAACAAAAGAAAGAGATAAAAATTACATATAAAAATAAAGAAAATTAGATACAAGTAAATTAGATAGCTTCAAAATTAATAACTCAAGAAAAATAAGTCCCCCGGCAAAGGCGCCAAAAACTTGACCGGCGTAAACACACGCGTATAACGCAAGCGCACGTATCGTTCAAGTAGTATAAAAATATCGATCCCACGAGGACTTAATTCCTACTGTTGTTATTAATTATTGAATCTATTATTTACAGATATCTAATTGAGGGAGAAGAGAATGAATGCTTGGTTCTGGCATCCAGTGATAGTCGTTGGGTTGTACAACAGGCCTCAGAAAACTGGACTGTTGCTCCCAGATATGGGGTGTATATTCTTGTAAAGCACGTAATCTTTCAATCTCCCAATAATGTTCCATTTTTGAATCACCTGAAAAATAAAAAAAGGAAATAAAAATTACAGATAAAGAAAATTAGATACAAGTAAATTAGATAGCTTCAAAATTAATAACTCAAGAATAATAAGTCCCCGGAAACGGCGCCAAAAACTTGACCGGCGTAAACACACACGTATAACGCAAGCGCACGTATCGTTCAAGTAGTATAAAAATATCGATCCCACGAGGACTTAATTTTATGTTTGTGTAATAAATCAGTTTACTAACCTGGAACACGAAATTATGCAAAAGCCTCCGTCGATGGTCAGACGCAAATACCCAGTTTAACCCAATTGAACCATATATCTATATCAACCAAATTATCTAGATTCATTAAGTTTAAGTTCCAATTACGGCCACCCCCGCCCGACAGGTATATTTCTATCCTGTAAGGAAATCTATTAAAGGGTTATCTATCCTCAAGGAAGATCGTGGGCTATTAATCTAAGGCTGAAACCTAAAATCCCTATGTCTAGTTCATTTTAGATTTACCACATCAATCTTATTGGTGATCAGACAACAAGAAGCATTAAGCTTAAGACTTAATAAGTAAACTTTTAAATTACCCAAACTATAAAATAACCCCTTATAAACCGGTGATATTAGAATTCATCACAACCCCAGATAACTAACACATAACTAGGGCTAGTAAAGACTTAAAAGTAAAGACATAAAGTAAAAATGCTGAAAAGTAAATTGCTGAAAAGTAAATGACGGAAAGTAAATGCTGAAATTAAATACTGAAAATTAAATGCTGAAAAGTAAATGCTGAAAGTAAATTACTGAAAAGTAAATGCTGAAAGTAAATTGCTGTGCTGAAAGTAAATTGCTGAAAGTAAATGCTGAAAGTAAATTGCTGAAAAGTAAATAAAGTAAAAGTACAATAAAGAAAAATGCTGAGGTAAAATGATCTACTTTTATTACTTCTATTTTAGATATCTCCCTTAATATAATATATTAACTTTGCATGATAATTACCAACCAGCCATATAGGCGGTATCCAGATTAAGTCAAATTAATAATTAATTACCAACCGACCAATAGGCGGTATCCAGTTTAGTTAGGTTAAAACCAATTTAAATAATTACCAACCGACCAATATGGCGGTATCCTCGTTAAGTTAGGTTTTAACTAGTTTATATATTATAATTAAGGGAGATTAATCTAAATATTAGTAATAAAAGTTTTACCTTTTACCCCAGCAAAGGATAGTTACCTCCTCATTACTGAAAAGTAAAAACTGAATTAAAGAAAGAAAAGTATTGTGCGTAAAAGTAAATTGCAGAAGTAGTAAAAACTGAAAAGTAAAGAAAAGAAAGTTCGAAAGCGAAAATTAATTACTGAAAGCTATAAATAAACAAACAAGATACAATCTTCTTAGTATTCTTAAGGAATTCCTTAGAAGAAATTATATATTTTACAAATGAAATGGCTTGGTATTTATAGGCAAAATTTTGCCTCCATCAAATCATCCACCAAATCAATTATTAATTGTTCCACTGATTGCTCCACCAAATCCATTATTAATTGCTCCACTAATCTCTTATCATGTTTGGTGATGATTTGATAATTTTTATTATTTATTTATTAATTTATTTTTTTGCTTTGAAAGTGACTTTAATAATTACACACAACACACTTCTGGATGGTTCTTCAATTTCGGGCATGAAATCTTCAGAATTCGAAATTATTTTGTCTTTAAAAGTTGTAGATATTTGAGTCTTCTTTAATCTGGAAATTGAATCAGCTCAATCCGATATCGGAGTAAAACGTTATGCCCAAATTACGACAGATGCACAAAACTGGAATTTCCAAAACTGCACTTCGTTAAAACGCCCTTTCAAGTTTCCAATCTCCAAAATTAATATGTCAAGTCCAATTTTTGCCCTTATTTGACCCACATTTCATCCTAAATGATTTCATTAAGTCCCAATATTATTTTATCTGCAAAATAAACTAAAACACATCAAAACATTCATCAAACCCGAGAAACTAAACAAAATATTAAGTAAAAGGGGCGGTAAATATTGATATATTTTCCGCTCATTAGACTCATGGTTTACTGAGATATACCATTAGAACAATTCTAATATACGACATGTACCGGTCTCACAGGTTTACTAACTGACCAAGTATGTAAACCTTGACTAGGAATAATTTAAGAATGAATTGTATCATAATTTTTCTCAGTAACAATTGTGGCGCTTTTGTAATTATGTCACAACCATTCATTCTAAGGTCATTTACGTCTTTACCATATAATAGAATATATTGACGGAAATTACTCAATTTTACAAAAAAATACAACAAAATTTGGTGCCGCGAGCACCAACTCCAACATTTTCTCTCACTTTCTCTAGTGCCAAATTTGATGGTATCTAATACCCATCGCCTCTACATGTCTATCATATATTCTCGGAGGCAAGGCCTTCGTAAGCAGGTCTGCTATGTTGTCCTCTCTAGATATCTTGCATATGGCAACATCTCCTCGAGCGATGATCTCACGTATAATATGGTACTTTTGTTCCACATGTTTCGATTTTCGATGCGCTCTCAGTTCTTTTACTTGTGTAAAGACACCACTATTATCACATAATAACGGGATCGAATCCTCAAATGCTTGGGACAACTCCCAATTCAGTGATAAATTTTCTAATCCATACAGCTTCATTTGTAGCATTTGATGTCGTAATATATTCCGCCTCAGTGGTGGAATCAACTGTTGATCCTTGTTTGGAACACTTCCAACTAACTGTAGCATTATTAAGAGTAAATATAAAACCTGAGGTAGACATTCTATCATCAGGATCTGACCGAAAGTCAAAATCTGTATATCCTCTTATCTGTAAATCACCTTCTCCATAAATAAGAAACTTATTCTTAGTACCTTTTAGATACTTTAGGATATGTTTAACGGCCATCAAATGGTCGTTACCTGAATTTGACTGATATCTGCTAGTAACGCTTACTGCATGACTAATATCAGGTCTCGTACATAACATAGCATACATGATGCATAAGGTTGACTAGATATTCTAGCCTTTTCATATTCCATCTGATGACATATTTTCTTCGAAAGATGAATGCAATGTCGAAAATGTATATTAGTAACTTCATAATTTCTAAAGTTGTACCTTTGTAAGATTTTATTTATGTACGAAGATTGGGATAACCCAATCAGCTTCCTTTCTCTATCCCTATAGATTTTTATACCAAGTATATAGGAAGCTTCACCCAATTCTTTCATGGAGAAGTTTTTACAGAGATATGCTTTAACACCCTGCATCATTCCAAGATCATTTCCAATGATCAGGATGTCGTCAATATAAAGCACCAAGAACACTATCATACTCCTACTAACCTTCTTATAAACACAAGGTTCTTCTTCATTTTTGAGAAAACCAGACAATCTGATTATCTCATCAAAACGAAGATTCCAACTCCGCGAAGCTTGTTTAAGTCTATAAATGGACTTTTTAAGCTTACATACCATGCCAGAATTCTGGCAAGAGACAAAACTCTCCGGCTGTTACATATAGATTTCTTCATCAAGAAATCCATTAAGAAAAGTCGTTTTGACATCCATTTGTCAAATATCATAATCATAGTAAGCAGCGATGACCAATAAAATCCTAATAGACTTTAGCATAGCTACTGGTGAAAAAGTTTCATCATAATCCACACCTGGCCTTTGAGTGTAACCTTTAGCAATGATGAGTGGTATTTATATCACTATTCCCACTCATTTGACCTAATATTTTGTATAGTTTCTTGATTTTTGTGAATGTTTTGATGTATTTTATTGTTATTTTACAGATAAATAAACTTTGGGAAGCATTGGAAGTAATTTGGAGCCAAAATAGTGAAAAATGACAAAAAATGGTATTTTGGTAATTTGGCTGCGTCGCGAAGCGCAATCCACCGGCGTCGCGACGTCTAAAGTGCGCCGCATGCTAACTTGTGCCGGACACGTGGACCAGTCAGAAGAAATTTTCTAAAATGCGCCGGATGCTAACTTGCGCCGACAATGCTAACGTGCGTCTGACACGTGTCATCATCAGAACCGATCATACTAAAATGCACCTGGACACGTGTCGCGATTCTATGGTGCCGACACTCCGCGTGACACATGTCACCTTCTGAATGGACAGAATTATTGACGAATCATCTTCCGCCACGTGTCAAGATGTCATTGGACCAATCTTACCGCGTGCCACGTGTCGAAATCCTATTGGGCCGACGAAATCCGCGTCAACAGTCAACAAGTCAAGCCGCGTGGACCAAGTCAACAAAGCCAGCGTCGCGACGCAAGAAGGAAGTTGGCGTTGCGACGCTGACCCGAAATTTTGCCTATAAATTCAGGCTTTCAGCACCTCATTTGGTGTGATTTCCTTGGGATTTTTTCCCTAATTTCATAGGAAGCATATAGTTTTGTAAAAATTATGTATTAAAATTATGTATTTTTATTTTCAGTTTTTATTACAGCATTTTATTTATTTACTTTATGTTTTGTAGTTAAATTTCCGCTGGGGTAAAATGTGAAACCTTTAATATAATTATCTAGGTAAATCTTACTTAATTATAATTTATAAATTATAATTTAACCGGATTAATTAATGGCAGACTTTATTACCGCTTATATGGTCGGTCTAAATATAAATTACTTTACCGCCTATATGGCTGGTCTTTATGTGACAGATAATTACCGCCTATATGGCTGATGTAGTTGGACTAAATGGATTACCGCCTATATGGCAGGTTTTAAATGTTTAACATTATTAATTCCTGAGAAAGCAGAACATAAAATAATTTATATATTATAATAAGTGAGATTCCTAGATAAGAAATATTAAATGTGGATCCTCCAACCCCAATATTTTATTTTTATTCTTATTCTAGGGATGTGATGAAACACAATATTACTAGGCTTTAATTGATTTTCTTTTTATGGGTAATTCTTTAGTTTGTTTATTGAGTCTTAAGCTTAATGCTTCTTGTTGTCTGATCACCAATAAGATTGATGTGTAAACTTAAAATGAACTAGAAATAGGGATTTTAGGTTTCAGCCTTAGATTCAATAGCCCACGATCTTCCTTGAGGATAGATAACCCTTTAATAGATTTCCTTACAGGATAGACATATACCTGTCGGGCGGGGGTAGCCACAATTGGAACTTGATCTTAATGAATCCAGGTAATTTGGTTGACATAGACATATGGTTCAATTGGGTTATACTGGGTATTTGCGTCTGACCATCGACATAGGCTTTTGCATAATTTCGTGTTCCAGGTTAGCAAACTGATTTATTACACATATATAAGAGAATCAATTCATCTTTATAATAATATTGTGTGGAATCACAACCCTAGATCTTTGAGTCTTTTGTTATTTTCCTTAGTATTTTCTTTTGTGTCTTTAAGTATTTTATTTATCAAATCCACATTCACCCAACCAAAAGCAATCATTCTCTTCTCCCTATAATTAGATACCTGTAAATAAATAGTATCAATAATTAATAACAACAGTATGAATTAAGTCCTCGTGGGATCGATATTTTTATACTACTTGAACGATACGTGCGCTTGCGTTATACGTGTGTGTTTACGCCGGTCAAGTTTTTGGCACCGTTTCCGGGGACTTATTTTTCTTGAGTTATTAATTTTGAAGCTATCTAATTTACTTGTATCTAATTTTCTTTATTTTTATCTGTAATTTTTATTTCTTTCTTTTGTTTTCAGATGATTGAAAAATGGAACATTATTGGGAGATTGAAGATTTCGAGCTTTACTAGAAAAAGATACACCGCAATTCAGGGAGCAACAGTCCGGTTTTCTGAGGCCTGTTGTCCAGCCCAACTACTATCATTGGATGCCAGAACCAAGCAATACTACAATTGCTCAACAGAACGCAATGGGGAGATGTGACATATGTAATGGTAACCACCCGAGAGATCATTGCGAGTACAACTACAATCCATTGTGGCAGAGCTATCAAAATCCTTCATGGTACAAAGAACCATCACATTTTCCATCTTATCCACCATCTACCTTCGATTCCATCAACAATCAGAACCATCATAGGAAGATCAGATGATTGACATGCTCAAAGATTTGTTCAAGAAACAAGATGAAAAGTTGGATACAATGCTTGAAACATGCCAGAAGCAATTCGAAAGTATTCAGAGACAATCAGAATTCATTCAAAGATTGACAGATCAGACGAGACAATTAACAGAAAACCAGAGCTACATACCTCATGGACCATTTTTAGATGACACTAATGAAGCCTTCAAGTACCAAGCATTTCATGATGACACTTTAACAGAAGAGGAGGCTGAGCAGTATCAGGAACCAGAGGTATCAGTTCAGAAACCCGAACCGACAAAATCTCAATTTGATTTTTATTATTCTGACTCTGACGAAGATGAAACTGAGTTGTTTGTACCAACTGCATCAACACTTGAGGATGGAATTCTGTATCCCCAAAATGAAGATCTTGGAGCGTCCATTGCATAAATGTTTGAAGAATATCTACCTGAGCCAATCATTTCACCCAGATCAGAGGATGAAGACCTAAAATCTGACATTTCTTTTCATCCTCAGATTGACACTTATGGAGCATGCATTTCACAGATGACAGATGAAGAATTGAATACATAAATTTTAAAATTCATCTGTGAAGAAAAAGTGGAGCAAGAAGCAGAGCAAATTGAGGAACAAATGTCTGACTTTATTAAAGATCCAGAGCATTCAGGCGAAACATCACTATTTTGGGGAGTACTGATCAAAGATATCACCCAAAAGCTTGACATAATGGAACTTCCATTCCAAGTCAAGCACCATACGAGACCTCCTGATTTTATTTCTTTCTTTTCAGGAACCACTGGAGCAACAAATATAAAAAAGGTGGCACAAACACGAAATATGACAAAATTCTTTTTGCCACTTTACTGTTGGAAGAGACCCTTCAAAAGCAACGCACATGGGATTGTCTTTAATCGGACGTCCAAAACGACGCTGAAACCTCATTGACAGATGAATTTCAGTCACGTCTGGCTGAAGACGAAAAATTTAGCGCTAGCAGGGAGGCAACCCATGTAATTTGTTATAATTTCTGTTTTCATATTTTGTGTATACATGGTGTAGAATTATTTTTAATTGTGTTATTTTTGCAGGAAAAATAAAAACGAAATATTTCATGACAGAGCAAGCCAGTGCAAGCGAGATTTTCACAAAATAAATTTGACAAAATCGCGGGGATATAAAGTTAATCCAGTAAAGACGGCCGAGCAAGGAGTCAGCTCATGAGACGCATCTCAGAGGATTTATTCGTCGAAAGACTTGATTTTGCCAAAAAAAAATCCCACGTCATGACGTGAAAACCCTGCGCGTCGCGACACCATAGCCTCAAACCCAAAACCGTAACCCTAAAAAATCGAGCGTCGCGACACAAGAAGCAATTTGGCGTTGCGAGGCGCGTTTGGTAACAGGTCCAAAACCAGCAGCCACCACACACAGATCTCACTCCTCCTTCTTCAACATTTCACCATTTTCTCTCAAATTGTTCATCTGAAAACACTACAACCGAAACCACCACCACACGACTGAGACACCTTCACCGAGCCTTCTCCAGTCAAGCACACTCATCTCCATCACGACCGAGCCACCGCACCACCATCTTCACCGAGCCACCTCAACTAACAGCTGAGCCACTACCGAGCCTCCAATCCCACGACCGAGAATCCACTGAGCCATTCCGAGCCACCCACTGCCGAAATCAACCATAACCGAACCACCGAAGAGCTTTCACCGAGATTCCAAGCCACCATCTGAACCACCTCAACCAACAGACGATCCACCCATTGCCGAGCTTCCAACCTCCGGCTAAGACTCACGATCGAAGCAACCCACGATCAACAGACACCCAAGACCGAGACCCTCCATCTTCAGATCCAGCTTTTCCAGCAACAAGATCACCACTTTCGGTCTGGTAAAATCGTTCTTGAACTCTTCATTAACTCTTGAATTTCTGAATTTACAAGGAGGATAACCGAAAATTGTGGGAATTTGTGGATACTTTGTGTGGTTAATTTTGTTAAAAATTGGATGCTATTGGATTTGAAATTTTGGCAGTGAATGGGGATAGCCGAAAATTGTAAGAGTTTGTGGTTGATTAATTTTGTTGAAATTGGAGGGTTGTGAACTTGGAAGTTTGGCAGTGAGTAATTGGCAGATTTATAATTTGAGGATTGACTGATCGATTGAAATTCGTAGAATTGGGGGCGAAGTTTGACATTGTTGTGATTTTTGAAGTGTTAGTTTTAGGGTGAATTTGGGGAAATTTTGAGTTTTTAGAGGAGATTCTTTCGAAATTTTTACTGAAAAAATGGTCAGATAGCGATCGTGGTAAGAAGCGACATAGATCTTAATCGGTAATTTTTCCTGTAAAATTTCAGCTAACCAGGTAATATCTTCCAAACTCTTCTTCTACTGTTTAAGACATTGGGGACAATGTCTCATTTAGGTTTGGGGGAGAGAATTAGTTGATCAGTGTCTTGTTTTTAGTTGTGTGTTGTTTTTATTCCAAAACTTTTCGAAAAATACAAAGAAATTGAAAAATTTCAAAAATTACAAAAATATTTTGCGTTTTTGTTTTTATTTTGACTAAAAAGGTGAAATTGGTGAGAGATAGCTGTGTAAGGAGATCCCACTCTTGAGACGTATCTCAAACCTATTTCGGAACAAGTTAATTTTTGTTTATTTCATTTTAAATTATTTAATTTGAAAATTCTCCATAATACTGACTAAAATGGATCTTCATATGCTCAGTTGGCAAGTATTAACAATATGCATGGTAACATACGAACATGAGCTATAATTGAAAAGTTTGTAATATACAGTGCTCTAGTTTAATTGGACGAGGCATCTAAAAACGCAATGGAGTAAGAAAAAAAAGTCTGAAATCTGAGTTATTAAGTCTGTAAGGGTGTTTTAACACCTAGTGCCCTAAAGCCAACTGGTTTGGGAGTCACTGGCCCAAAGCTCGCTACATGGATCAAAGATGCTGCAAAAATATATATATCTGAAGCCTGAGTAATTAAGTCCGTATGGGTGTCTTAACACCCGGTGCCCTAAAGCCAACTGGTTTGGGAGCCACCGACCCAACACTCGCTACATAGATGGAAGATATTATATATAAATAATAAAAAAATCAAAAATCAAAGAGAAAAATCAGAAAAATTATTCCATTGCTACAAAAAGGTGTGAATTCTGATAAAACTTTAGGACAAAAATATTACTCTCTTATCAACTGCACTTGTGACTGTTGTGGGCAAAAATGAGTTGATTAATATTTTGTTGGCTGTGTATATGGAGAATGGTAAAAATAATCGGAGAATTTACTTATTCAGTAATTTAGAAAGAAACAAAACAATTAGTAACTTGGAGTAGAAGTTTCATCTGATTAGTCACTAACTTCTTTATTCTCTTTTCGCTTGTCTTTTTGCTTTTGTGTGCATTAGCTTTACTTTCTTTTTACTTTTGTAAAATGTTTGTGGGTATCATTGCTGTAAACCCTCATGAGACTACAACTCGTCCATTAGGGACACCTATGGGTTTAAAGGCTTGTTGCATACGCTAAATGCAACCGCGATCCCTACGAAAATGGCTTAGTTAATTTTATTTTTATGTTATTTTATTTTGTGTTTTGCTCGAGGACTAGTGGCTTAGTTAATTTTATTTTTATGTTATTTTATTTTGTGTTTTGCTCGAGGACTAGCAAAATGTTAGGTTTGGGGGTGTGATGGGTGGTATTTATATCACTATTTTCCACTCATTTGACCTAATATTTTGTATAGTTTCTTGAGTTTTGTGAACGTTTTGATGTGTTTTATTGTTATTTTACAGATAAATAAAGTTTGGGAAGCATTAGAAGCAATTTGGAGCCAAAACAGTGAAAAATGACGAAAAATGGTATTTTGGTAATTTGGCCGCGTCGCGACGTCTAAATTGCGCCGCATGCTAACTTGCGCCGGACACATAGACCATTCAGAAGAAATTTTCTAAAATGCGCCGGATGCTAACTTGCGCCGACCATGCTAACGTGCGCTTGACACGTGTCATCATCAAAACCGATCATACTAAAATACGCCTGGACACGTGTCGCGATTCTATGGTGCCGACACTCCGCGTGACACGTGTCACCTTCCGAATGGACCGAATCATCGGCGAATCATCTTCCGCCACGTGTCAAGATGTCATTGGACCAATCTTACCGCATGCCACGTGTCGAAATCCTATTGGGCCGACGAAATCCTTGTCAACGGTCAACAAGTCAAGCCGCGTGGACCAAGTCAACAAAGCCAGTGTCGTGATGCAAGAAGGAAGTTGGCGTCGCGACGCTGACCCGAAAATTTGCCTATAAATTCAGGCTTTTAGCACCTCATTTGGTGTGCTTTCCTTGGGATTTTTTCCCTAATTTCATAGGATGCATATAGTTTTGTAAATTATTGTAATATTAAAATTATGTATTTTTATTTTTAGTTTTTATTAAAGTATTTTATTTATTTACTTTATGTTTTGTAGTTAAATTTCCACTGGGGTAAAAGGTGAAACTTTTAATATAATTATCTAGGTAAATCTTACTTAATTATAATTTATAAATTATAATTTAACCGGATTAATTAATGGCAGACTTTATTACCGCCTATATGGTCGGTCTAAATATAATTTACTTTACCGCCTATATGGCTGGTCTTTATGTGACAGATAATTACCGCCTATATGGCTAGTGTAGTTGGACTAAATGGATTACCGCCTATATGGGAGGTTTTAAATGTTTAACATTATTAATTCCTGAGAAAGCAGAACATAAAATAATTTATATATTATAATAAGTGAGATTCCTAGATAAGAAATATTAAATGTGGATCCTCCAACCCCATCATTTTATTTTTATTCTTATTCTAGGGATGTGATGAAACACAATATTACTAGGCTTTAATTGATTTTCTTTTTATGGGTAATTCTTTAGTTTGTTTATTGAGTCTTAAGCTTAATGTTTCTTGTTGTCTGATCACCAATAAGATTGATGTGGTAAACTTAAAATGAACTAGAAATAGAGATTTTAGGTTTCAGCCTTAGATTCAATAGCTCACGATCTTCCTTGAGGATAGATAACCCTTTAATAGATTTCCTTACAGGATAGACATATACCTGTCGGGCAGGGGTAGCCACAATTGGAACTTGATCTTAATGAATCCAGGTAATTTGGTTGACATAGACATATGGTTCAATTGGGTTATACTGGGTATTTGCGTCTGACCATCGACAGAGACTTTTGCATAATTTCGTGTTCCAGGTTAGCAAACTGATTTATTACACATATATAAGAGAATCAATTCATCTTTATAATAATATTGTGTGGAATCACAACCCTAGATCTTTGAGTTTTTTGTTATTTTCCTTAGTATTTTCTTTTGTGTCTTTAAGTATTTTATTTATCAAATCCACATTCAACCAACCAAAAGTAATCATTCTCTTATCCCTATAATTAGATACCTGTAAATAAATAGTATCAATAATTAATAACAACATTAGGAATTAAGTCCTCGTGGGATCGATATTTTTATACTACTTGAATGATACGTGCGCTTAAGTTATACGTGTGTGTTTACGCTGGTCAACCATTTGGGCTTTGAAGGTTCCAACCTTCTCATCAGGCCTTCGCTTCCTCTTGTAAACCCATTTAGAACCAACGGGAACAATTCCCTGAGGAAGCGGAACCAAGTCTCATACTTGATTCTAATGCATAGAGTCTATTTCAGAATTCATGGCTTCCTGCCATTTAGCGGAATCAATGTCTAACATTGCTTCTCTATAGGTATACAGATCAGTCTCCTCAAGAATGAACACATCGAGACTCTTGTTTTGTATCAAGTATAAGCGCTCAGGAGGTCTCGATATCCTAGTAGACCTACAAATAGTGGAACTAGAAGGTTCTGATTCTGTCTGAATCTGTGATTCCTCTATCGGTCTGTCATATATAGGTTGGACTTCATCAAGCTCAACCCTTCTATGATTACCACATTATGCCAAAAATTCTTCTTCAAGAAATCTGGTAAAACGAGTTACGAACACATTTCGATGCTCGAGTTCAAAGAATTGATATCCTTTGGAATTCGAAGGATATCAAACAAACCTAACTTTTCGCCCTCGAGGCAAAAGTTTATCCTACTACGTCACCTTGATGTATGCAGGACAATCCCAAAATCCTAATATAATTAAGGTTTAATTTCCTACCAACCCATATTTCATTAGGAGTTATGGGAACATCTTTAGAAGGAACCCTATTCAGCAGATGTGCAGAAGTCAGAAGAGCATGCCCCATAAAAAATAAGGTAGATCTGTAAAACTCAACATTGATTGGATCATATCCAATAAAGTCTAATTTCTCCTTTCAGATAATCCATTGTGCTGTGGAGTACCTGGAGGAGTATATTGACTGAGAATCTCATTCTCATTAAGATACTCGGTAAATTCATTACTCATATATTCATCACCTCGATCTGATTGAAGGCATTTGATGAATTTACCAGTTTGATTTTCTATTTTATTTCAAATTCTTTGAACTTTTCAAAGGTTTCTGATTTATGTTTCATCAAATAAAAATACCACATCGTGAAAAATCATTGGTAAATGTTACGAAGTAAAAAATACCACTATGAGCAGTGTGACTTATAGACTCACATACATCACTATGTACGAGCTCCAATAAGTCAGTGGCCCGATATCCAACACCAATAAATGGGGCTTTGGTCATTTTACCCTGAATATAAGATTCACAAGTTGGAAAAAATTTTATGGTTAGATTCCCAATCAAACCATTCTTAACCAATTAGGCCAGGCGTCGTACACCTATATGACCTAACCGCATATGCCAAAATTCAGTATCAGTTATTTCAGATATTTTACGTTTATTATACCCGATTTCATAAACATCTATAATGGCATGCAAAATATAATGACCTTGCGAATTTGAATATTTGTGTAACAAAACATCATTTATATCATATATATACATAGAACGATTCTTAATATGTAGATGATATCCTTTTGTATCTATTATAAACAAGGAGATAATATTATCTACACAACCAGGCACAAAAACACAATCTGTCAAAATGATGCTGCCTCTAGATAGACGAATCTCATATTCGCCAATGGCTGTGTAGATAAAGAATCTCCATTCCCAAAACGCAGCTGCATCTCGCCTCGATTCAACATTCTACTGACCTTCAGCCCCTGCAACGAATTACAGATGTGAGTAGGACTAGCATAATCTAAAAGCCATCCGGAACCAATGGCTTCACAAGCCAAAAAGATATCAATGATAGGGAAAATAAATATACCAGATGCGGCAGCTCTATCTCGTCTGACTGAAGCTATGTAGTCTGGAAAATTACTCTCCAATATCCAGTCTTGCCACAGTGGTGGCACTTGTCCTCAGCGGCTTTCTTTTTCGACTTGCCCGACTTCGCTACATTTCCTTTGGGAGGAACACCAGAACCAGTCTTCTTTGCCTTTTCTTCTTCTTTTTACCAGATCTCGTAGATTGAGAAGAATAAGAAATATCCAAATAGGACTTTTAAATGAGTGTCGACACACTCATCTTGATGTCCTCCACCGCAGTCTGAAGCATCATATGCAACTGACTGTAGGAACAACGAATATCATGCATGTCGAAGTTCATAATGAATTGGGAATACGCCGGTAGGAGTGAGCCAATAATCAAATTCATGCCCAATGTCTCATTCAGCTGAAATTCAAAATTTCAAAGCTGCTCAATGAGATCCATCATGTGCAAGACTTGTGGACTTACTGGCTTGCCAACAGCCAAACGAGCGTGGAACAATTCCACAGAGATTATATACACCAAGGTTTGCTTCTGGTTTAGAAATAGCTCCCGAAGCTGAGTTATAATGCTATAGAAGTCAAACATATCAACATATTACCTCTTTAGATCATGAGACATAGAACAGAGAATGAATGATCTGACTCTCAGATCATCATCCTTCCATTTCTCAAATACCTCCCTCTCTTTAGGTAAGGACTCATGTGCAATATCCAGCGGCACTGGATTATAACCCAACTTCTCTGATCTCAAGATTATCTTAAGATCTAATTCTCATTCACTAAAGTTCTCAGGACCAGTCAGTTTGTTCGCGTCCAAGACACGTGCAAAAGGATTAGAAGTAGTTGCTGCCATCACAAACTTAGCAAAAGTAGCAGACAAGAGTAATTTCATCAATATCACAAAACATCGAACATATCATGGATTTTTAATATAAGGATGCCCTCCCACTATTTTACATAAATTGATAATCCCCAAACAAAATACGAGAATTCAATAATTAAATTAAATTCTATAGCAGGAAGTAGACCTCACAGATATATTTAAACACACAGCTTTGGCACATTGTGCCCAAATATATTTGAAAGTAGATAACAATTATCAATCACATCTAATGCGACTATTTTAAAATAGGTCCTGAACCGTTTCCAATTCTCATTGCTTTAGCATCTATTGGATGAGGCGTATTCAAGGCAATACTCGTCAATATACATATCCAAGGTACTTATGCACTACCTCACTGCTTTGGCATCTATTGGTATGCACTTTCGCTCGAATTTATTTCTTATCAAATAAGTTTTACGGTATAAATAAATTTTCATTACCCATAGCTGCACTGCTTTGGCAGACACAATCACGGTATCAGGAAACATATTTACATTTGTATTGACGAGGCAGACCCATTAGTGTCCAATACACTCATAAAATACAAAGCCTTATTATGGGGATTTTACAAAACTGTCAAATAACCAAACTAATTGATCCAAAAAATTAATTCTCAAGCATATGTAAAATAAATTGAATCAAATATCAAAAAGCTAAGGCATAAAAATTTATTTTGGATGTGGGATGAGACGCTCTGATACCATTTTGTTAGAGTGAACGCAGCGAAAGGACGCGGTGGAAGGCGAAAATGGTTTTTAAATATTTTAAAATTTTCCGAGCGAATTAATTAATATCAAATATTTTTAATTCACTCAAATAAGTTTAAATATTTTGTTTATTAACATTTAATAACGTAATATATTTCGTTACACGATGAATTATTTTACGAAAATATTTTTCAACAGTCCGGTCACTCGGATAGTGTTCGGTCAGACCTTGTCCCGCCCGAACACTGTCCAGTTCGCTGGGTTCACATCTGCGATGCGGCGAGCTCGTTTCGATGCGAATTTCACCGTTTTCTCATATTTTCACCCCGGAATATTTTCCGGAATTTATCCACCACCCAATACATATCCAAAATCATGCAAATAATATATTTTTCCATGAAAAATATTCTGTTATACATAATAAAATCAGATCTGATCCAATTTTATTTTTTTTTAATCCATTTTCATGCCTAAAATCAATTTATTTGTAAATTTAATCCAATTAATTTACACCAAAATTTAATCACCACAATACAAAGCCTCAAAAACAATTCTATGCAATATTAGAGTGGTAACATCACTCTAGAATGACAACTAAAATTTTTTAGATTAATTCACTAATTAATCTATTTACACTTGCTTATAAAGAAAAACTATTAAGGTTATTAAACAATCAACACCAAATTTTTGATTCATATACATATCCAAGATACATATATTTCAAGACATGCAAAATACATATCCAATACATATTTCCATGCTAAAGAAATAAAAATTAAGAAAAAAACAAATTAGGAATTTGATTTTACCTTAATCCAGATTCCAAATTCTTCAAATTTTTTTCTTGGTGTTGATCAATTTTATGAACCCTAATCTTTTTCTCTTTTATTTCTCAACACATGAGAATGTGATCAAAACTTGCAAAATGAAAACAATTCTCATTTATATATTTTTTTACCATTGCCGAAAGTTGTAGATTTTTTTAAACAAAAAAAAAATAACAATTTTATTTGGCTATAATTTTGACACATTTTAATCTTATCCAAAAATTAAATAATTATTTTGATTTTTTGTTAACAATTTCATATGTTAAAAACACATGGTTTGGCCAATCAAATTATGCCAAACTTATAAGAATATTCTATGTAATATTCTTAATTAAAATAAATAAATTAACTAATTAATTAATTCATTTTATTATTAACAAAAAGACAAAATAAATACATGGAGAAATATTCTAAGAATATTCTTCCATTTTATTATTATTATTAATTAATTAACAATTAATTAATTAATTAATAATAATACTAAAACAAGTGTCAAAATTCAATGGATAATAATGTGTATCTAATCTAAATAATGTATCATATACAAATACACATTATCTAATACGCATGTGTGAATTATGAATAATTCGAATTATGAATAATTCGAATTATGAATAATTCGAATTATCAATAATTCGAATTATCAATAATTAATTGCCCAAGTGCTCAATGAGTTCACTTTATGTTGTGGGACTCTCCAGGTTCAAGGTTATCTGTCACATAAACCATTTATGTGTCCATAATTTTTCCACTCATAAATTACGACGACCATAGATAATCGAGTTAAACCATCCAAGTCGATAGTCCAGTTATAATTGGATAGTCCAGTTATATACTCAAATATATAATAATTTATTTGTCACACACATAACTTTATATTATATTTAATATAAGGTTTTCATTAAATAAATGATTATGAGATAATCATTTAATAAAAGGGTTGTAAATATTAAATTATTTTAATAATTTAATATATATATATATATATATATATATATATATATATATATATATATATATATATATATATATATATATTATTTTGGTAATAAATATTTATTTTAAAATTTTTTTAGATACATTATTACCAATATGGTTGTTACAACCTTTTACTTGGTAACACCTTTAATGTATTATTTGAGAATCAAAATATTTTTTGTGGTTACCAAATGGCTAGGGCAAGCCGAATTTTTGGTGGGGAGAGGAAGAGTTTTTGCTTTAATTTTTGATAAACAAAAACTCTAAGTATAAAAAGGAAATTGGATTTTCTTTTTACTAACACACACTGAGAAAAATCCTAGCCTCCATTGTTTTGGTGAAAGAATTTCCAACAAAAAATTAGACCAGAATCGCTGTCTTTATTCACGCAAATCAGGGGCTGTTTTTGTGTGTGCTGTGCGCACATAACGTGTGAAAAACCGGGACAGACCGGACCGGACCTGAGTTTTTTTACCATTCCTAAACTTCACTAATTCCTTTTTGTCCATATTCAAGAAGTTCCTTTGTTACTATTGGATCTATTGTCAAAACTCTAACCTGAACAATAAACTCTCCAATTATGAGAATTGATTTATGTGATCATAAAAAGATCCCAATCTACTTCTACTTTCTCTCCCCAAAGGCCTAGAGAGAAAAAAGAGAAGACTTATATTTTAGTTGTAACAACAATTGCTCTTTTGGCACGCACGATTTGGAGTAGAAGTTAATCTCGAAATGAAAATCCCTCAATTGTTACATCACACAAATGAGAGTGACAAAGGGATTGAAAATGACTTCAATAATATCGAAAGACTTCGTTTTTGTAAAATGTACTATTCAATACATTCCAACTATTCTTGGTTGAGAAAGCAAAAAGTTTGATAAATAATTTTATGTTTCTTTTGAATAATAAATCAAGTTAGATTTATATTTTCAATAAGTTATGGGTAGTTTCAAGATATTCAATACGTCTAGGGATTAGAAGAAATAACCCATATCTAAGTATCTTACCACAATAGCTATAATTTGTGTTTAAATTTACCAGATAAGTTTCTCAAATACAATGGCAACCGGGATATTTAATCTCGAATATTTCACAAAAATATTAAAATATGTCTTATATATTAATTTATTAATATAATAATTATAATTTATCTCAATTAAAATGAAAAAGTATCTATCGTTATTTGTGAAAATCAAATTTTATCCTTATTGAATCAATATTTTAATTACACTACTATTCATATATAAATAAGTGTGTCAATAGGTAAAAATTAATTCACCATAATTCCTTCTTCAACCTCTATTTATGAGAGCAAATATTGAGCTCCAAATTTTTTTTATACGAATAACCATTTTTTAATCTTATAATTTTTGTAATTCTTACAATTTTAAGAATTTTATTTTTCAAATTTAGTCCTATATATAAGTGAAAAAGTATTATCGCATTAATTATATTCTATTAATCCAAACGAAAACTGCTGACGTGACTTAACAGATTAGAACTAACATATATGATACTTACTCACGTATATAATTAAATTATATAAAATTAAAATTCTTTTAACACTTGATGGTAAAAAACATAAACTTTATAAAATAAAAAAATTATTACCCTTATTTTTGAAAATGATCACATATATTATTTTTTGGATTAATTACCTAGAACAATGAAATGAAACCTAAACAATGACCAATTTATATATAAAAAAAAATATTTTAAAATTTGATTATAAAAATACAAAATTTAAAAGATTAAATAAATGGTTATCCCTTTTTATACAACTCAAGGGATTTATCCGTCCCAAAAAGGGAAATCGAAAGTTTTAATACAAAATTTTTCATAAAATGTGATATTTTTTTCCTTTATGATAATAATAATATTATAGCCATGTGTCAATAAACATATGGGTAAGTATAAGAATGATGTGATTGATGTCCCAAATCAAAGCACTCTCATTTGTGTTGTCACAATGATGTCAATAAAAGCACTACTAGCGAATCATTGACAAACAAGACCTACATAATGATGTGGGCAGCAAATTTTTTTTTTTTTTTCCTTTTTCTTTTTCCAAGCCTTTATCAAATGTTAGTGATTCATTTTACAAATGGGCCCATGTGAAGAAGCGTTATCTTCTTTGACACGATATTTCTATAATTTATCATCAAGATTTTTTTCCCTCAAACCTTGTCTCTCTCATTTTTTTTTTTTTTTTTTGAAAAGTTATATAACTTTATTAAGACACGACCTCAAAGATTACATGTAATAATCAGAGGAAAATCATCTGCCAATAAGTTACTTTAGCTAGTCTATGTACAGATACATTACAAACTCGTGACCTAGACTGGATCCTAAAAGAATCTAAGTCCCTAAATATGTCTTGAATTTTCGAAACTACCCAAAAAAAAACCTCTTTACAACTACTGATTTTTCCCAACACAAGATTCACAATATTTAGAGCATCTAATTCAATTAATAATAATGAGAAACCAACCTCTTTTGCACAAATTAGGAGGGTGCATTAATCGGTTTTAACCGATTAACCGAACCGTTCCGACCAATTTTTTTATAATGGTTTAATCATTTCAGTTAAGATTTTTAATTTTTTCGGTTTTTCGGTTCGGTTATGGTTATGAAATTTGTATAACCGAACTGACCAATTAACTGATTATAAACCATAATTTAACTTTATATATATTTTTAATTAAAACGAAACTAAAATTTTTACCTTCTACCCCTACTGAGTGTAGTTGTAGACTATTTTTTGATGAATTTAAATTTATCTTCTGTTGTTAAACACATATATGTTTGTCTTTTTGATGAATTTAAATTTATATTAATGTGTTAATGTGGATTGTTATTTGTGGAGATTCTGGACTGGTTAATAACCGAATTAACCAAAACTGATCGAAAATAATGGTTAAGTTGGTTAATGGTTATGTGTTATCATATGGTTAAATCAGTTAAACATTTACTTAACTAAATAATTTCGGTTCGGTTAAAAAATCAATGATTAACCGACCGATGCACACCCCTATACACAATGAATTCCAAAAAAATAGCATGTGTTTCTGCAACTTTAACATCCCCATTGAATCTTCTTCTGCTAACTACTATTGCAACCTTTTCGCCTTTGTGATTCCTAAAAACAGCCCCAGACCTGATAATTGATTTTTCCCTCCCATTGCCTTCCAGCATATTAGAGTACTACTTGGTTTGGTTTACTCGCTTAGATAACTAGAGTACAAATAAAAAAGAGATAGACATGGTAAGAATTCTGTATGGAGACCTAGACCTAGTGGTTCTGATATGTTATACTTGAGTAGATTTGGTTGCGGCATATTCTGGACAGGTCGTACTATTTTTCTTATAACTTAGAGTTCTAGGTGTCCCTTTGACGAACCGTAAATTTCTAAGTAAATTAAACACATCAGGAACCAACATATCTTAAAATCAGAATTTTTGGTCTTGACATGAATTTAGGTCGAATCTTTGAAGTTGGGTACCCTTCAGCTCACTGTATTCTATTTTTGTCTGATCCGCCCTTGAAGATTCGCTTGTAACTTGAGTTTCGAGAGTTAAAATCAAAATCCATAAAAACCTACACAAATTAGACACATTGAGGTTCATCGTATTAAAATTTCAGCCTCTCATTCACTCCCAATTTATTGTAGCGAATTTTCAAATTAATCATTGAGCAGCAAATTATTTTTTAGCGACTAGGTAGAATTCAAATTTCCATATCCTCGCTTGCTTAATTCTAAACTGAGGCCCGTAAAATTCATAGACAACCTAAATACGCCAAATTTACACTAAGATTGAGTGTCCATGCATATCATTTTTATTATGTTATACAAAAAGTGTTGCGAGTTATGAAAACTAACGATTGAATTAGTTATAGATCGGCGCCAAGATTCGCAATAACCGCCAATGCTGTGAAGCACATCTAGTTCATCCTACCACTATGAGTAGATACTTTCTTTGTTGATTTGATTATTTAATATCGTTGAATACTTTTCTTGTTGATTCGATTATTTGATTTCTTCTATGATACTATGAAAATTTGATTTTATTTCTATAACGATACTCATGAGATGATTTAAAAATATCGATCACTTTATGAGATATATACTTGAGATATGATTTGAGATGACTTGATTATATTTTACGATTTTTGATGAGACAAGTTTTAAGGATTGGTAGAGCTTGAGATGTTTTAATTATGTTTTTAGTATTTGAGAAATGAATTTTGAGATATAAGAATAATGGAGATTGTTATTGAGTTGGTTCCGAGACAACTGATATTTATTCACCCAATTGAGTTTGTTCCTAGCCACTTGATTTATTTATCCAGTTGAGTTGGTTCCTGGACACTCATTTTCTGATCGTCTAGTTGAGTTGGTTCCGGACGCAGAGATACTATTTCTGATGAGTTTTTGAATAGATAAGGTTTTATGATGAATTTATATTAAATTTGATCTCGTTTATAGTAGTTTTGAATTTTAATTAATACTCTTGTTTTAATATCTTATAGTGTCCTCTAATTGGGTCTTCTTTGACTCACCCCCACTCTACAGCTTTTGCAGGATGTTCTATCTAGCGAGCCACTGTGACTTTTGGACAAATAAGCTAAGGCTAGGAGAAACACAATAGTCATGCATTCACATTAAATGTTGTTGGAGTCTTTTGTTGAGTTAATGTTTGCATGTATGAGTATAGTTATGACATGAAGTAATATGGTGTTAATATATTTTGGATACAATACCCAAGATTATTAATTTGTATGAGTTCTATTAACATTATTTGTTCAAGATTGGTGAAGTTTGAGAGTATCATATCGTCAGTCAGAGGCTTAAGTTATTAGTGGGATTGGTCATCTTCCTGTAGCATCTCCGGACTAAAGATGTTACTTTTGGAGTTGGTGTTTAAATAATAAAATTGAATAATATATTGTACATTATATTTTATTATTTATTAATAAAATAACTATATTTTCATTTCAACTTTGTTAATGGTAATTATTATGTCATAATGCATATTAATTTGATATATAAATATGCTTAGAATGACATCGACATTAGAATAGTCATATAGTAATACTGGACACTTGGTGGTCCGACATTGGGATAATATTACTATTATAAACTATTATTACAGTAAATATTCCTAGTCATTGATTTTAGAATACAGTCGAATTTTTATAACCTAGAAAATCAGCACATGTCGTATATGGGAATTGGAGTTCCAATGGTCCAACCCAATGGACCATGAGCAAGGAAGCTCTTATAGACATGTGGGTATTCGTTGGAGCGAATATTGAATGACTCACAGGTGATTCCTAATAGTTGGAAGTAAAAACCACCGCCAATAGAAATCTCATCGAGTCAAGTAGCATATGTAATCCTTTGACTATAAGATAACATTAATTTTCTGTGTGATCCTCCACACTTTGACGCCATGTATGTCAAAGACCTTTCATGTTCTAACTACTAGAAGTTCGTAGAGTATGGACCGATGTACTCATTAATCAAGTGCGTATCAAGATAGGATCCGTCGGTCCGTATGTGTACCATAAGAGGTTAAGGTATCCATATGAGTGAGTCACGATTCTTAAGACTTTGGCAAAGCTGATCACCTAGGGTTGATCGCATATATCTGAAATAATATTCTGATTAGTTGTAAAGAATCATGGACATATCAACAATATGAGATGTATGTCTTGGAAACTTGATAGTGTAATCTATGTTTCTTTAGCACAACTCGGATAACCTACAACAGATGGATTGTTAAACATATGTGATGAGTTCGACTTGTATAGTTCAAAAAGATCGTTCGTGTTCTTCACAAATTCGGACGTGGCTGAATTACGTACATATGTGCTAGGCTTATATGACGAACATGTCTGAACTTAGAGAGTCATAAAATATTAAGTGTACGTGTTGAGCACTTGGATAGCCGATAATTTTTGATAATAAATAACATTTGATATTATAATTATCAATCAAAATAATTAAATGTTATTGGATAATATTAATTATTTATTTGATCAATTGGGATTAATTAGATTAATCCAAATTAATAATCACACAATGACTTTGTTGTAAGTTCATAAATATCTCTACCATTGGAGGATATTTTGGTAAATATAAAAATATGTAATCATAAGTGTATTTGGCTTGATTTAATTAGATAAAATCAAAGTGGTAGACAATTAACTAATCAAGTGGTTAAACTTTATCTAGATTTAATTGGATTAAATCATTGTGGTAGACAAAGTTGATTATTTACACCTAATATGCATATTTGGATAAATTGGATTAAGCCTACCTAAAAATTGATTAGAAATTTTATTAATTAAAAATTACATAAGTTTGACTATAAAAAGCAAGCTTGGGCAAGTTTTTGATTAAGCAAGCATAAGAAAAATTAACCTAAAAAAGTATTTATGAGAGAAACTTTGGAAGTTCTCTACACTTTCAATGAATTGAATAAGATTGGATATTTGAATCAATATTGCTAGGTAAGTTTGATCTTATCTAAAGCTAAGTCATTTCATTATTGAGTTGTTATCATTAGTGAAGCATATAATGATGTATTATGTATTGGATACATAATAACATAGTTTGAAGTTGAAATTAGGTTAATGAATTATGTATGGATGTTTTGGAGACATAAACACAATACGTTTGTGATTAGGTCAAATATATTCATGTTGGACATGAAATATAAAATTAGAGTTTGGAACTCTAGATGAAATCTTGGAGCTATGGCAATCATTCTAGAATCACTTAACCACTATTAAGTGACCTAGAATTATTCCTGAATCATTTTTTTTTAGGATTCTAATTTGGTTTATATTTTGATTAAAAGTAATACATATATATATTTAGAATACATATATGTTAATTTTATAACATGTGTTGATGTTGGTTTCGATGTTAAAAATAAATTTTGGGTGTTTGGAAGTATTTAGGAAATGTTGGAAGTTAATTGGGTGAAAAACCCAATTTGCATCAGCTCTCTGGTTCCAAAGAGCCGATGACTTGAAACATTTGAAAAAAAATGCATGAGCCCTTTGTACTACAGTCTGCACGCCCACTATAGCGCATACGCGTACTGTAGCACGCGCTGAAAGTTTTTCTCCCGATTTTGAGTTTCCAGACCCTGATTTGTCCCCGATTTTTTTCTTACGGACTCATAATAGAATTATTCAATTTTATTATTTAAAAATACATCGATATTTTATATCCATGGGTTAGACCCATTTCACCGATCCGACCCTAGGGATTTCATATTTGTCCCAACAGTTACATCCAGCATGACTTAGAAAATTTGCAATGCAAAAATGAATGTATTGTAGTTTCAGTTTCTCTCAAGCATTTTGTTGGACAATTATGACTCATAGCATCACTATTTGTAAAATACATGGTGTTTTTGTACAAATTAACTATGTGACAAAGGAAATTGCTAATTTATCATTTTGTAATTCGATTACTTGGATATATAAATGATAAAAGTCCATATGACTAGTGCCGGATTAATAAGATATGAGACAGTATTAATCCACTATAGGTGTGATCATTAAATATCCCTAGTCGTAGTATTATCGAGACAGGACATCGATAATGCGGAATAGACTAGTATTACACTTGTGCGCGTTATGGAAGCTTAACGGCATAGTTCTCATATATTTAAGTATTTGATACTTATGCAAGTGTGATAAGAGGTTCTGTTAGCCATTGGACCGGGAACAGCTTCGCTCTGGATAGACCCCTCGGAATCTCATTGGTAGTATGACTATGTGTCTATGGGAATCTGAATCAGGGTATGTGTATGTGGTCTTAACCTGAGACTTGCATCGCTAATACTTACGACAATCAGTACACTTTGGTTTTGGTTGTCCGTACAGATTATATATTCTTCGTTGAATATTTCTGGAGAATTGGGTAGGCACGGTGCTTTGCTAGAATCCAACCATGTCTTGTAAATCGGTGAGAACGTGGTACTGGGTACGCACGTGTCGGATAGTCCGACCACCGTATTTACTGCCAACATATCCAGGAATCTCTTGGGTCGCTTCCCAAAGATTCACCAATGACATTCGACTCGAACAGAATTAATCTGGGATTAATTATGAGAGAGACAATTAATCTAGGATTAATTACGGCAAGAATTAATCTGGGATTAAATTCGTATAAAAGAGAGAACGCGATTAATTTGGAATTAATCGGTAAAATAAATTTAATAGTTAAATTAGATTTTTCTATTTAATTTATTTATTTGGGCTAAAATAATATATCGGATATATTAATTGAAATTGGATTTCAATACAGAATTAAAATTGGATTTTAATTCAAGCGAACGAATTAATTTGGAATTATTTCGTATCGACTTTCGTAATAATTTTGTTAGGTATTATTATTTAATTAAATTGGATTTAATTGCGTCGCAACGGAAAATTCGTTTAATCGGATTAAACGAACCCGAGCCCAAAGTGTGTTGTGTAAGCCAACTTGAATTTTGAATTTAGAGTTGTGGGACCCACTAACTTACATCACTAGTCATTAGTTGATGGAAGTGGTTGGATGCATTTAATGCATTATTTCTTCCAACACACTTAGTTTTTCTTTTTGAAAAAAAGATATACACAATTTTGGAAGTCAACTTTGGTATTAGTTTTTTGGAAAAACAAAATATCAAAACTCTCTCTCTCTTGGCCGAGAGCTTCAAGCTTCCTAGGGAAGAATTTTGCTTCACAAAATTGATCAAAGCTAGCACTTTAACAGTTGAACAATGTGATAGGGAAACTCACCATTGAGTTTGGAATTCATTTTCAAAGCTTGGAGCTTCCAACATACAAAGAAAGTTTTGAATTTCTCATCCATTCATTGTAAGTATTTTCTGCAACTTACTTGATTATTCACACTTGAATCAATGTTTAAAGATCCTTGGCATGTCTAGGACACTAACACTGGTATCATGAGCCACCTAAACTTGATTTAAAATTCTAGGGTTTATGGACTTTATTTGAGGATTTTATTCTTCGAGTATGAAAATTCGAAATTGGTTGTTTGGTTATGGTTGGATGATGATAACTTGGAGTTATGTACAATTGGATTCTTAAAAATTGATTGAATTATTTTTTCCCCAAATCCATCCCTTGGCCGAATGCATGAACCCATGGAACACTCATGGTAATTTTTGATTTAGACTATTGGATGAGTTTAAGGCATGAAATGAATATTGATTGATGATTTTATTGGATTGAAATCAAAATTGGATATTATTTTTTCCCATTGCCGTGAGCTATAGCATGTTGGAATGAATTAATTTTGCTTCAATTTGTGTTGGACATGAATTGAAATATTTAGCATGATTAATTGGATTAATTAGTGTTTTGGAAATATTATATTAGTTGATTAATTATATTAATTACACTTTAATTAAATTAATGTGATATTTGGAATATTATGTTAATATAAATTAGCCTTTAAAATTGGATTGGGCTAATTTGTTATATTTGGGCTAATGGGCTTGGTTGGGCCAAGTTTGGTTTTGGACAATTGTGTTGGATCCAATTGGGCCTAAAACCATTTCCATAAAGTCCAAATATGACTTTTGGGCCTTTAAAAATTTAATTGGGCCTAAGTTGATTTTTGGCATACGGTGATTTCTATTTGGGCCTTGGCATTTTGGGTTTGTTCCATTATGGCCAAAGCCCATGCCTAAAGAATTAATTGAAAGCCCATTGGACTTTAATTGAATAGTATTGGATGCTAATTGGGCCTTTGAGATCAATTGAGATTGGATTTGGAATCCAAGTCTAAAAGGAACTATTATAAGTGTAATTATTTAATTTGGAATTAAATATGAATTAGTATTGGATACAATTTAAATTGGATTTAAAATTGTAGTTCGATATAATTCAAGAATACTTACTTTGAGTATTTATTCTTAAACGAGTTGGACTCGCGCAAATCAAATCGTTGTATGAACATTGGATGGTCATTAATCAAAGATTAATTAATTGGATTAGATTGATTGACATCATGTTTTGTGTGAATACTTGGATGTATTTGTATGAATAATGGATATCAGATGGATATTAGTAGGGTGGGGACAATTTTGGAAATTGTTGTAAATTCAGAATTTATTAAATTGGACCTGTGTGTCCAGCCTTTCACCTCATTATCTCTTTTTATTTCTCTTCTCACAAATTCCCCTCAATGTAAATGAGGTTTCTTTATGTATTATGTAATTGGGTAGAAGTATGGAATGTGCTAGCGGGAGAGAGACAAGAGAGAGATTTGTTTTATGAACAAATTGTATCATATATCCATCCACATATCATTATTAAATTTTATTGTGCTTTATTATGCTTTTAGAATGCATGTTTAAGGGTGTATGATGAGACCTAATCAAAGATAATAAATTGGTTGCCAATTTACGCGAAAAACCCTCACTAAAATATTAAGTGTTTTCCTTCCATTGAGTGGTTCTTTCTCAAGATCCAAGATTGGCTTTGATTTGTTGGCCAAAGTCAAGATCATTGTCCATCGCGGATGTGTTTGAACCACGAGGGCTTTGTTATATATCGCATATCTTGGGCAGTTGTGACTTGTTGGCCAAAGTCAATGTCACTTCTGTTCATCGACGTGGATTACGAAGCTTTCCCATTGTCAATGGGTCGCGCTTAATTGGAATCATTAAACTTGTTGAGCCAAAGCCAAGGCTTAGTTGATTCAGAAGAAAAGGTTAGGAAATATATGTTGGATATATATCTTGGACTTGGAGATCCACCTACCGGATCTAGGAATTGGATGGGATCCAATTGATCTTAGAGATCTACCTAGTTAAGTTTCATACAGCTTGTTGGCCAAAGTCAAGGTTGTGTGTTATTTAACGGGATCCTAGCCCACTAGGAAACTGGGTTTCCCGAGTACTCAACAGAGGGTTAGAGGCTCGCTGAAAAATAGTGGGAGACCGGTATTAAATTTGCAATTTTGTTTAATACTTTCTAATACGCGCTCTTTTATTTTATTTATCGTCGTTATAAATATATTAGTTGGACTAATATTTATTTTATTATTTTCTTTGAATAGTTAGACTGTAAAAGACACTACTCCACTTGTAGTTGGTTATATAGTTGGACTATAGTAACCATTATATTTTGAGTGTACCCGATATCATTGATTGGATAGTTGGACTATTGCAATCAAGATGGCTGGAAAGATTAGCGTTAGAGACATCGTCATGGGTGATAATGTCTTTAACGGCTCTAATTTTCCAGATTGGGAGATGAACCTTAGGATAGTCCTGAGGGCTAAAAAGTTACTCTATTCGATAGAGAGACCTCTCGGGCCTGAGCCCAGACCTGAGCAAATAGTAGAGCGTGAGCTTTGGAAGACTCACCGTGATGATAACTTTAATGCTTAGTCTATCATGCTTGCCGCAATAACTCCTCAATTTCGTCGTCAAAACAAGGGATTGGATCCCTATAACATGATGTTGAAATTGGAGGACCTTCACAGATCTAACCTTAGATCTCAGAAGTACGAATTGTAAAAGAAGCTCTTTCGCTCACGTATGTCAGAGGGTACATCTGTCGAGCACTATATGTCACAAATGATTGCTGATATCGAACAACTAGGTCAACTGGGCATAACCTTCGAGGCTGAGACTTCCATAGATTTGATCTTACAGTCTCTGCCCGACTGCTGGGGCGGGTTCATCATGAACTACAACATGATGAAGCAAGAGAAAACTCTTGGAGAGTTGATGGCTATGCTCAAGGAGGCAGATCCAGAGCTTCTGAAGGGCAAGAAGCGTGAGGCGCATCTTACTTCGACATCTCAGAAGTCCAAGGCTTGGCCGAAGGCTTCTGGAGGTGTGAAGAAGAAGAAAAAGGAAGGGCAAAGGCAAATCATCAAAGTCTTCTAGGAAGACGAATGACATATCCCAGGATGTCTGCCTACACTGTGGCAAACGGGGTCACTGGAAGCGTGACTGCCGTGAGTACAAGGCACACATGAAGGAAGTGAAGGTGGGCAAGGCTCCGGCTTCATGTATGTTTGTTATTGAAATAAACATGTCCACTACTGGTTTTAAAAATTGGATTTTTGATTCTGGATGTGGTACTCACATATGTATTGATGTGCAGGATCTGCAGATTAGCAGGAGACTGGCTTCATGAGAGATCGACCTCCGAGTCAAAAATGGGACAAGAGTCGCTGTTTTGGCCGTTGGCACCTATGTTTTGAATCTGCCCTCGGGGCATGTACTTAACTTAGGAGACTATTATTTTGTACCTAGTTTGACTAGAAATATCATCTCTGTATCTAGTTTGACCCGATGCGGGTATACCTTTGTATTCCGAAACACTGGGTGTTTGTATATAAAAATGATCTTTTGATATGTACATCAGATGTTAATAATGGTCTTTATATTTTGAATATAAATGAATCTCAAACATATAACATGACAAATAAAAGGCTCAAATTGAGTAACACAGATGAAACTTATATGTGGCATTGTCGTCTGGGACACATTAACAAGACTCATATATCCACACTTTCCAAGAGTGGATACTTGGATGGATTTGATCCTAATTCATATGACATTTGTGAATCTTGTTTATTAGGAAAAATGCCTAAAATGCTTTTTAGCGGTAAAGGTGTACATGCCACTGAACTGTTAGCCCTCGTTTATAGTGACGTATGTTGGCCCATGTCTAGTCAGGCTAGAGGTGGATATGACTACTTCGTAGCCTTTACGGATGATGCATCGCGTTATGGTTATGTGTATCTTATGAGACACAAGTCGGAAACTTTTGAGAAATTCAAAGAGTTTCGACACGAAGTAGAAAAATAGGCCAGTAAAAGTATTAAAACATTACGGTCGGACCATGGTGGAGAATACTTGAGCAATGAGTTTCTCGATTACTTGAAAGAATATGGTATTCTTTCACAGTGAACTCCTCCCGAAGCACCTCAATTGAACAGTGTGTCTGAACGGAGAAACCGAACTTTGTTGGACATAGTAAGTTCAATGATAAGTCGCACTGAGCTACCAATTTCCTTCGGGGGATATGCATTGAACAGTGCAATACTTATTTTGAATAAGGTTCTGTAAAGTCTGTTGGACAGACTCCATATGAAATATGGACAGGAAAGAAACCGGGTTTCTCATTCCTGAAGATTTGGGGATGTTGGGCATATGTTAAACGTTTGGATAGTATCAAACTAGAACCCAAATCAGATAAGTGCCTATTTGTAGGTTATCCTAGGAAACCAAAGGATATTACTTCTACCACTCACAAGGGCAAAAAACATTTGTTGCTCTCCATGCGGTATTCCTAGAAAAGGAATTCCTAAATGCAGTGGTAAGTGGGAGGAAATTAGAACTCGATGAAAATTGGAGTGATACTGTTCCTGGCACTGAACCCCTTACGGAACACCAACAGTCCATCAGGGATGTGACTATTCCACAATCTTCTAATACACAAGAACCGCGTAGGTCGGAGAGAGTCAGAAAACAACTTGAGAGGTATGGGTTTCTGATCTCACCTCATGTAGATATTAATCTTATTGAGGAAGATGAATCGGCTATGTATGAGGAAGCGATACAAGGTATCGACTCCGCTTTATGGCAGGAAGCCATGAAGTCCGAAATGGATTCCATGTATACCAACCAAGTTTGGACACTGGTTGATGCACCAGAAGGCGTTAAGCCTATTGGTTGTAGATGGGTCTTCAAGAAAAAGACGGACATGGAAGGCAACATACAAACGTACAAAGCTAGGCTTGTAGGGAAAGGGTATCGTCAACGACATGGTTTCGATTGCGATGAAACTTTTTTACCTGTTTCCATGATTAAATCCATTCGGATAATGCTTGCTATTGTTGCATATTTCGATTATGAAATATGGCAGATGGACGTCAAAACCGCTTTCCTCAACGAAAACCTTTTGGAGGATGTTTATATGCAACAGCCTGACAGTTTTGCGTGCCAAAACATGCAAATAAGGTTTGCAAGTTAAATCGATCCATTTATGGATTGAAGCAAGCATCGCGTTCTTGGAACCAACGTTTTGATAAGATCATAAAAGAATATGATTTCATTCAAAATGAAGATGATCCTTGTGTATATAAGAAGGTTAGTGGAAGCGCACTGACATTCATTGTCCTATATGTAGATGATGTATTGTTTCTTGGCAATGACATTCCCATGCTACAATCGGTGAAAGCTTGACTTTCATTAAAATTCTCCATGAAAGATCTGGGAGAAGCAGCCTTTATTCTAGGAATAAGGATCTACCGGGATAGATCTAGAAAACTGCTTGGACTCTCCCAGAGATCGTACACTAACAAAGTTTTGAAGAGATTCAACATAGATCAGTCTAAAAGGGGGCTCCTTCCAGTGTCACATGGTGTATCTCTATCTAAGGACATGTGTCCTAAAACTCACGATGAAAGAGATTCAATTAATCGGATCCCGTTCGCTTCTGCAGTCGGATCGATCATGTATGCCATGATATGTACGCGACCTGATGTCTCATATGCTTTGAGCATGTGTAGTCGTTATCGGGCCGATCCAGATGATGGTCACTGGATTGCTGTTAAGAACATCCTTAAGTATCTTAGATGAACTAAGGATGATTTCTTAGTCTATAGAGATTGAGAACTTGAGGTGACTGGGTTCACCGATGCAAGTTTCGAAACCGATAAAGACGACTATAAGTCGCAATCAGGGTATATATTTTGTTTGAACAACAGAACAGTGAGCTGGAAATCTTCCAAGCAAGAGACTGTTTCCGATTCAACAACAGAAACGGAATATATTACTGCAGCTGAGGTAACAAAAGAAGCAGTTTGGATCCGTAAATTCCTAATTGGATTAGAAGTAGTTCTGTTAGCAGCTGAGCCCGTACCTTTGTATTGTGACAATAACGGGGCTATAGCGCAGGCTAAGGAACTGCGGTCTCATCAACGATCCAAGCATGTACTTCGACGGTTTCATCTAATTCGTGAGATCATACATCGTGGCGATGTTAAGCTCGAGAAGGTCGCATCAGATGACAACATTACAGATCCGCTGACGAAAGCTATTTCTCAACAAAATTTTGAGCGACATGTACATAATTCAGGTGTTAGATACTTGAGTGATTGGCTATGAGCCAAGTGTGAGATTTTTGGACAATTATGACCCATAGCATCACTTTTTGTAAAAGACATGGTGTTTTTTGTACAAATTAACTATGTGACAAAGGAAATTGTTATTTTATCATTTTGTAATTGGATTACTTGGATATATAAATGATTAAAAGTCCATATGATTAGTACCGGATTAATAAGATATGAGACAGTATTAATCCACTAAAGGTTTGATCATTAAATATCCATAGTCGTAGTATTATCGAGACTGGACATCGATAATGCGGAATAGACTAGTATTACATTTGTGCGCGTTATGGAAGCTTAAGGACATAGTTCTCATATATTTAAGTATTGGATATTTATGCAAGTGTGATAAGAGGTTTTGTTAGTCGTTGGACCGGGAACAGCTTCGCTCTAGGTAAACCCCTTGGAATCCCATTGGTAGTATGACTATGTGTCTATGGGAATCCGAATCAGGGTATGTGTATGTGGTCTTAACCTGAGACTTTCATCGCTAATACTTGCGACAATCAGTATACTTTGGTTTTGGTCGTCCGGAGCTTTAACAGGTTCTGTGTACGCCTCTTCTGGGTTTACTGAGAATCGTAGTGTATTGGATGTGATGTCAAGATGGGAGTATCACTTCAGTCATATGGAGATGATGATCACGCGTGATACAGAACTAGTACTCTTAAATGTTGCAGCTATCGGGATAGTATGACTAGGTCATGATTATCCAATTATATAGACTAGTTTCTAGTGATCTGATATATGCTTCGTACATGGTAGACACAATTCCAGCCCTAGACCTAACATGTGACATCAGATACTGGATCGTATTACGCAATACTTTATATACTATGCCTGATACGGATTATATATTTTTCGTTGAATATTTCTGGAGAATTGGGTAGGCACAGTGATTTGCTAGAAGCCAACCATGTCTTGTAAATCGGTGAGAACGTGGTATAGGGTACGCGCATGTCGGATAGTCCGACAACCGTATTTACTGTCAATATATTCAGGAATCTCTTGGGTCGCTTCCCAAAGATTCACCAATGACATTCGACTCGAACAGAATTAATCTGGGATTATTTATGAGAGAGAAAATTAATCTAGGATTAATTACGGAAAGAATTAATCTGAGATTAAATTCGTATAGAAGAGAGAACACGATTAATTTGGAATTAATCGGTAAAATAAATTTAATAGTTAAATTGGATTTTTCTATTTAATTTATTTATTTGGGCTAAAATAATATATCAGATATATTAATTGAAATTGGATTTCAATACGGAATTAAAATTGGATTTTAATTCAAGCGAACGAATTAATTTGGAATTAATTCGTAAGCGACTTTCGTAATAATTTTGTTAGGCATTATTATTTAATTAAATTGGATTTAATTGCGTCGCAACGGAAAATTCGTTTAATCGGATTAATGCATTATTTCTTCCAACACACTTAGTTTTGCTTTTTGAAAAAACGATATACACAACTTTGGAAGTCAACTTTGGTATTAGTTTTTTGGAAAAACAAAATATCAATACTCTCTCTCTCTTGGCCGAGAGCTTCAAGCTTCCTAGGGAATAATTTTGCTTCACAAAATTGATCAAAGCTAGCACTTTAAGAGTTGAACAAGGTGATAGGGAAACTCACCCTTGAGTTTGGAATTCATTTTCAAAGCTTAGAGCTTCCAACATACAAAGAAAGTTTTGAATTTCTCATCCGTTCATTGCAAGTATTTTCCGCAACTTTCTTGATTATTCACACTTGAATCAATGTTTAGAGATCATTGGCATGTCCAGGAAACTAACACATTTTTGGCACAAATCACTATTCAGAATCTTCTTTGCATATAGCATTTTTGATGTTGGAAGTATATTGGACAAAGCTTTCCAAAGGAATATCCTACTCTTTGGAGCGAGATCAACTTTTCTTACATGATTCCACAAGTCTAACTTAGTTGTAGAACTGGTTGCATTTAATCCTTTTTTATGTTCCAAAGCTACATAATATGCATTTTTTACTAGAAAATAATCAACTTATGTTGAAGAACCAACATATCTTGTCTTCTTTAGGGATTCTAGGAAAATGTATACTCAAATTTCATTTATCTGCTGTCATAAAGTGTTCTCTGATCAGAATTTCATTCCATTTATTCCTCGCATCCAATAAAACTTGCACCCTTGAGTTTTGAGGGAGAGTGTGAGGAGATATTGGCCAGAACAGATGTAGTCTGGGCAAATGGTTATTTCAATAAAGAGTTATTATTTTTCCATTGCCTATACATTATCCGATACCTTTCTTCAGCACTTTCCATCCCCAAGGATACTATACCATATAAATAAGGGGCTACTACCCAACACAGCATTTAAGAAATGACAATTTCTGAAATATTTTACTTTGAGATACCTGGCCACCAATGAGTTTGGAGCTTGGAGTATTCTCCATCCCTGCTTAGGTAGAAGAGCTAGGTTGAAGGCCTCTCAATTTCTAAATCCTAGTTCTCCATCTCTTTTTGATTCACACAATCTCTACCAACTAGCCTAATGGATTTTCTTTATTGATTCAGTTGAACCCGACAATAAGCATTCAATTTCTTCTTAATCTCATCACAAAAGCTCCAAGCGATTCTGAAAACACTCATCTTGAAAGCAAGAATAGCTTAGGTTATTTCTTTTATAAGGGTCTTTTAGGTAATTTTTTTTATAAGAGGCTGGACATCGATAATGCGGAATATACTAGTATTACACTTGTGCGCGTTATGGAAGCGTAACAGAATAGTTCTCATATATTTGGGTATTGGATACTCATGCAAGTGTAATAGGAGGTTCTGTTTACCGATGGTACGGAAACAACTTCGCTCTGGATAAACCCCTCGGAATCTCATTGGTAGTATGACTATGTGTCTATGGGAATCCGAATCAGGGTAGGTGTATTTGATCTTAACCTGAGACTTGCATCGCTAATACTTACGATAATCAATACGCTTTGGTTTTAGTTGTCCAGGGCTTTAACAGGTTCTGTGTACGCCTCTTCTGGGTTTATTGAGAATCGTAGTGTATTGGGTGTGATGTCAAGATGGAAGTATCACTTCAGTCATATGGAGATGATGATCACGCATGGATACAGAACTGGTACTCTAATATGTTGCAACTATCGGGATAATATGACAAGGTCATGATTATCCGATTAAAGAGACTAGTTGTTAGTGATCTGATATATGCTTCGTACGGGGCAGACACAATTCCAGCCCCATGCCTAGCATGTGACATCCGATACTGGATCGCAATACGCAATACTTGGTATACTACGCTTGATATAGATTATGTATTCTTAAAAGAGTATTTCTGGAGAATTGGGTAGGCACGGTGCTTTGCTAGAAGCCAACCATGTCTACGAGGTACGCACGTGTTCAGATAGTCCGACGACCAGATTTACTGCCAACATATCCAGGAATCTCATGGGTCGCTTCTCGAAGATTCACCTATGAAGTTTGACTCGAACATAATTAATTTAGAATTAATTATGAGAGAGAGACAATTAATCTGGTATTAATTACGGCAAGAATTTATCTGGGATAAAATTCGATTAAAATAGAGAGAACGATTAATTTGGAATTAATCGATTAAATAATATATTC
>SKCR01044349.1:0-47960 GCA_019454045.1 Zanthoxylum bungeanum
AAGTCTCAAGTTAAGACCACATACACCTACCCTGATTCGGATTCCCATAGACACATAGTCATACTACCAATGGGATTCCAATGGGTCTATCCAGAGCGAAGTTGTTCCCGGTCCAACGGCTAACAGAACCTTCTATCATACTTGCATAAGTATCCAATACTTAAATATATGAGAACTATGCCATTAAGCTTCCACAGCGCGCACAAGTGTAATACTAGTCTATTCCGCATTATCGATGTCCAGTCTCGATAATACTATGACTATGGATATTTAATGATTAAACCTTTCATGGTTTAATACTGTCTTATATCTTATTAATCTGGTACTAATCATATGGACTTTTATCATTTATATATCCAAGTAATCCAATTACAAAATGATAAAAGATCAATTTCCTTTGTCACATAGTTAATTTGTATAAAGAACACCATGTTTTTTTACAAATAGTGATTCTATGGGTCATAATTTTCCAACATGAAGCACCTCGCAATCAACTCAACTGAGTTCGAGAATAAATCCCAGAGTTCGAAGCATTTCGCCATCAACTCAACTCATTTCAGGAATGAATCCCAGGGGTCGAAACACCTCGCCGCCAACTCAACTCAGTTCAGGAATAAATCCCAGAGATCGAAACATCTCGTAAAAATACTGAAACAATAGGTAAGTCCGGCAACGGCCGACGAACCAGGTAAGTAAAAATACATGCATGACTTTGATACACACTACACAAGCCCCATCAAAGTGGGGGCGACTGTAGACATTGTATTTTTGCATGAGCCCGATGATGAGCCTCGTATGGAGGCACTACCTGAAAAGTTGCGGAAGTTTCGAAAAACGAATGCCGGAAGGAAGGAAAACCACTAAAATTAGCCCCTCATTGGATTCAGATTCACTAGCCCACCTCAGATTCACTCATTCAAGCCTCTGCATCAAACCTGAGCCTCGGCCCATGCAGCCTAAAACCCCATGTAATCGGCCCACACACTCAAATCCCCTCACCAACTCTTGCCAAAATTAACAAAGATTTGAATTCCCATTCTTGCCAAACATAAAGATTTGAAAATCCCATCCTTACCAATTTAACAAGATTTGAGATCTCCTCATCACCAAATTTATGAGATTTTATTACCAAAATAATTGATAATATATCTCCTAAATTTCCATGATTTGTTTCCATATTTGGAGATCCCTTCAAATCATTATAAAAGAGACCAAATCTTGACATAAAAGAGAGGACCTTTGACAGCAACTTGAAACAAAAACAAAAAAAACCCTAAGAGCAGCGTGAGAGAAAGAGAATCACCGAGAGAAGAAATAACAAAAACAACCATCACCGAAAAGTAGAGAGAGGCTTGACCGGAACTCAAAGAAAACCCTAGGGCATCACCAAAACAACAAACAAAAAAAACCCTAGCCATCAACAAAACCACCAAAATAGCAAGTAATCATCGAAACAACCATACAGCAAGCAATCACTGAAACAGCCAAAAAAACAACACCAAATCACCCAAAAAAAACAACCAGAGACAGCCAACAAAACAACCAGGAACATCAAACAAAAACAACCAGCCAACCACAAAAAAATAGTGAAACAGCGACCAGCAAACAACGACCAGCAACCAGCGAAGCAACGACCAGCAACCAGTGAAACAGCGAGCAAAAATAGCAAAACAGTGAGCAGAAATAGCAAAACTGCGAGTAGAAACAGCAAACCAGTGAACCAGCGATCCTTCCGGCGATGACCTAACGCACTTCCGAGAAAGCAACTTGAATGGTAAGACCTAAGGGCACCCTTTTCATATTTATTTTATAGTTCCGGACGCTGCATGCCTGGCTGGATGTGAAATAAGTCCAGCCGGGTATGCGAAGTCCTACATCAAAGACAACCAAATTTCTGGTCAAATTTTTTCTTTCTTTGGCATTTCGTTATTTATCTTTTTTTTTATCTATTTATTCACTTATATTATTGTTTTATTATTTCGTCTTTATCTTATTTATTTTTTATTCATGTTGATGATTATACGTATATGCATTGTTATATGTTTTCATGTTTTTTTTTATGTATGTTTACATTGCATTGATGATTATGAATGTTATTATCCCTTGCGGTATATCGGATGGAAACCCAGACGTAAATTCTGTAGCCGAATCCGAATGGACGGTAGTGCGGTCTGTACTTGGGATACAACTCCACATGCCACTCGGGAAATATTCATATATGCGTGATTAACCCCCTTTTTTTGTTTTCTATTTATTTATTGATGCTTTTCTCACTTTTGATGGTTTATTATAATTTTCATTGTTGCATCTCGTATTTCTTAATTTATTGTGCTTTTGGAACTACATTATTGTGATTATTATTTTGATTGGGTATGTTATTACATTTTTATTCGCTTTTGTGCATGAATTATATTAAGACCTGGCTATACCATTGTGTGAACCCGTCCATTATACTGGTATAAGTAAGGGACAATTCCGAACCCAACGGTTTGAGGTCTTCACTTGCGAGGGGTGAGTTCGGCCTTAAATCTTTCCCAGTTCATCTGGGTGGCAACTCCTTTATTCTCCGATTTAGTCCCATGCGGGCTAATCCGTACTCTCTACGGGCTACGAGCCCAACAATGTCATGGTTGCCGAGCATCATAGGCATAGCGGTAAACCCCGCTTCGCTCCTACAAGTGGGAGGGCACTAATAGATTTAAAATTCCATAATCAATTAGTGTTATCACTTTTAAAATGAAAAATGTTATGCTACTACTCAAAAATGTTGTCTTGTAGATGGCTGCCGCTAATCCATTGATGAAACTTTTGGATTCCTATAAGCTAAACGGAGCCGAGAACTATTTCAAATGGAAAATAAACATACGCTTTGTCTTTGAGTATGAAAAGTTAACTTATGTCACGATCAATCCACTGCATATTGATATCGATCCTGACTCCACTCCAGAAGAGCGAGAAACTTTTTATAAATGAAATGATGAAAACCTGAAGGTGAAATTCTACATCTTTGGATCGATGGTTCCAGATTTACTGAGACAATACCTTGAAGTACCGGATGCTTGGAGCATCATGCGAACACTCAAGGAGTTGTTCGAGGCAAATCAAGAGATGGAACTTTATTGAAGGTCTAAGGAATTGTTCTGTGCTGAACTCAAGGAGGGAGGAGTTGTCAACACTCATGTTTTGAACATGATCGACCAGATTCGATATCTGGAATGACAGGGCATTGTGTTTGATGAATGGCTGGGCCGTAATTTGATTATGTTTTCTTTGCCTAGTTCTTATGTTGGATTTGTGTTAAATTTCCATATGCATTCGATGCAAGCCATATATGAAGAACTTCATAACATGCTACGCATGGCGGAGTAAGATCTGAAGAAAGGAAACCCCACATTGTATCTCCATGGTGGAGCTGGCTCTTCAAAGACTTCTGAGAAGTCAAAGAAAATAAAGATGGGGAAGAAGAAGATATCAAAGAAGAACTCCAAGAAACACAAAGACACAAAATCGAAAGTATCTCGTGATCAATGTCTACATTGCTAAAAGGAAAAAAAAGGACCCTCATGTACGCTTTGTATTTTTTCCTATTATTGACGTCTCATTAGCCTTAGATGCAAATAATCGATGGGTGTTAGACATTGACAGTCTTACTCATATTTGCAATTCCCTGCAGGAAATGAGGGTTAAAAAAAGGCTGAATAAAGGAGAGATCCAGCTTAGAGTTGGCAATGGCGAGACATTGGATGTCAATGCCATAGGAACAGTTGTTCTAGATCTCCCAAATGGATGTAAATTAGATTTGCATGACTGTTATTATGTTCCCTCAATTATCAAACAAATAATATCAATGCCAATATTAGATAAAAAAAGATATAAATTAAACATTAAGGATGAAACTTTATATTTGTATGATAAAGAAAATTTATTGAAATGTGAATGTTCTTTATCAAACGATCACTATATTTTGGAAACATATAGAGATGTCTTTAATATAGAGAAAAATACAAGTAGGAAGTCTGAATTAAATAATATTAAATTATGGCATATGAGATTGGGCCACATAGGTGTTAGATGTCTATCCAAATTAGTAAAGGATGGTTTGATTGAAAATCTTACCTTAGATCCTTATCTGATTTGTGAGTCATGTATCCAAGAAAAGATGATAAATGCCCAATTTCAAGGTGTTTGACACCATGTTGGAGATTTACTGGAACTAATACTCAATGATGTGTGTGGTCCATTAAATCATGCCACTCATGATCGTTCCACATATTTTGTGTCTTTCACAGATGACAAGTCTAGATATGGATATGTCTATCTGATGAAACATAAGTCGGAAACATTTGACAAATTCAAAATATTCTGAAAAGAAGTAGAAAAATAAACCAGTAAATTCATCAAATATCTTAGATCAGATCGAGACGGTGAATATATGAGTGAAGAATTCAGAAATTATTTAAGGGATAATGGAATTCTTGCCCAATATAGCCCACCAGGAACACCTAAACACAATGTAGTATATGAGTGTAGAAATCGTACTTTATTGGATATGGTGCGAACAATGATGAGCTATACAGATCTTCCTTATTACCTTTGGGGTTACACTTTACTTACTGCTGCCTACATACTTAATAGGGTTCCATCGAAAGCTGTTTCTATGACCCCTTATCAGATATGGTTCAGTAGAAATCCAAGTCTTAGGCATTTAAAGATTTGGGGTTGTCTTGCATACGTTAGAATTGTGCAACAGGATAAACTAGCACCCGGAGGGTATAAATATAAGTTCGTTGGATATCCTGATAATTCCACGGGATATCAATTCTACGATTCTGAGCAACAAAATGTATTTGTTGTTTGCTTTGTAACTTTTCTTGAAAAGTAATTTTTGAGAGAAGTGCGAATTGTAGAGAGATTAAAGTTGATGAGTTTGATCCCAACATTAAGGAACCTGAGATGGAACCAGAGATCCAATTAGATGAAGGATCTATAACACAGGTTCTACGTAAGTCGAATAGAATATCAAGGCCTCCTAAGAGACTGTGGGTATTTGTTGAAGAAAATACTGAATGACTCACATGAGATTCCTAATAGTTGGATGTACACACCACCGTCAATAGGAATCTCCTCGAGTCGAGTAGCATATGTAATCCTTTGATTATACGATAACATTGATTTTGTTTGAGATCTTCCACATTTTGATGTCATGTATATCAGAAACCTTTCATGGTCTGGCCTCTAGATGTTCGTTGGGTGTGGACCGATGCACTCAGTAATCAAGTGCGAATCAAGATAGTATACGTCAGCCCGTATGTGTACTATAAGGGGTTTAGGTATCCATGTTAGTAAAGTCATGATTCTTAAAGCTTTGGCCAAAGTCGATCACCTAGGGTGGATCACATCAGTTATAAAGAATTGTGGACATGTCGACATGAGATGTGCATCTCGAAAACTTGACGGTATATTCTATGTTTCCTAAGCACAACTCGGATAGCCTACAATAGAGAGATTGTTAAACATATGTGATGATATCGACTTATATAGTTCAGAAGGATCGTTCGTGTTCTTCGTGAATTCGGAGGTGGCCGAATTACGTACATATTAGCTAGGCTTATATGACAAATATGTCTGAACTTATAGAGTCCCAATATGAAGTGTACTCGTTGAGCACTTGGGTAGCCGATTATTTTGATAAAAGATAATATTCGATATTATAATTATCAACTAAGATAATCAAGTGTTATTGGATAACATTGATTATTTACTTTGACCTAATTGGATTAATTGGATTAATTCAATAATTACACAAGGACTTAATTGTAAAATCATAATTTTCCCTACCATTCGAGGATATTATGGTAATTGTAAGTATGTAATAATAGATGGTTTTGGCATGAATTAATTGGATTAAATCAAGGTAGCAAACATTTAACTAATCCATTTCTTAATCCTTGGCTTGATTTGGATTAAATTAAAGTGGGAGACAATAAAGATTAGTCACACCTAATTATACATATTTGGAAAAATTGGATTAAGCCCACTTAAAAGTTGATTATAACTTTTTATTAATTAAAAATTACCTAAGTTTTTCTATAAATAGCAAGGTTTAGGAAGGTTTTAATTACAAGTACAAGAACAAGTATAAGCATAAGCAAGAGATATTAGCCAAAATTAGAGAAGTGTTTAGAGAAGCTTTTGAGGTCTCTACAACATTTCATCTAAGATAAATGAAGATTGGATCTTGAAGTGAAGCTTGGTAGCATTGGAAACAAGATTGGATCTTGAAGTCAAGCTTGCACACCTTGGAGGTTCTCCAAAAAGTTCAACAAGGAGAAGTAGATTGGATCTTGCATCAAGCTTACTAGGTAATGTTTGATCTTCTCCAAAGCTATGTTCATTTGTGTATTAGATGCATGATCACATAGCTTAATGTTGAAATAAGGCTATTCAATTGTGTTAGCATGGGTTAGACCCATTTTCGCTGTACGGGGCACCGCTCCGACCCTAGGAGTTCCACATCTGTCCCAACAAATACATCATATGGTGTTTATAGATTATTTAAATTGAGAAGCTTGGTCTAATTTTAAAGCATGATTCACACATTATATTCTAATTGAGTTTCTCGATTATAGATCATCATAGGAACCGCAATATTCTTCGACGAAGTGGAGTAATATAAGCCAGATTCTAAAATCAATGAGTGGACCATTTTCTCAAATTGATTTTACTTACATATTTTTGAATTGAAACTTACTTTTCTGCACATAGGGCGTTAGCCAAGTTTATTTACAGTTGTTTTGGAATGAGAATGTTTTGAAAAATATTTTAGAAAGTGATAATTTTAAAAGCATGATTTTGATGATTTTTGGAGGCATGGAGGAAAACCCCACCTCATATGTGACTTATGGAATTGATGGTACTTGGAATTTACGGATTGAGAACATGTGCACATGTAGAGCAAGACTAGGGAGACGACAATACGTAACGCCCCTAGATCCTATATTTCAGGGCTAGGGGGACGGCGAGATGTAACGCCCCTAAACCCTAGATTCAGAGTCGAGATGATAGCATTGATCCGCACATTTGGCTCTAGTTCATTGGCTTGGGACGACGAGACATAACGCCCCAAGTCCACTAGTTTAGGCGTATGGAGGGGTGGTGAGACGTAACACCCTCATACGTCAAGTTTTTGAGAGATAGATTTTTAGAAACATATTTCAGATCTATGATTTTCAGAGATATGATTTTTGGAGACACGGTTTTCAAAATGTTGGTTTTATAAAACAACTTTTAAGAGAAATAATTTTATGAGAAACTCATATTTTTACAGAAATAAAGGTTTCCAGAAATTTTCACAAAAAATATTTGATTTCATATAAGAAAGAGTTTCGGAAATGATCCGCTTTCCGTGAGATGATTTTATTTCAGAGAAATGAGTTTTCATAAAGTATTTCAGTTCCATTTTAAATTATCCACTCACTAGGTCGTGTAAACAATCTAACCCCCCCCCCCCCCCCCCCACTCCCAATTTTCTATTTTATAGGTTACCCAGAGGACGAGATCGAGATGATGGATATTGATGGCAGTCACTAGGGTGTTTGGGTCCACCAGATTGTGTACAGAGTCTCAGCATTGTCAGTGTCAAAGTAAAAGTTGCATGTTATATATTGTATTGTGTAAGTCATTGTAACATGCTAAGGTGGCCATTATCAGAGTTGTAATGTGAAGTATTGTTGAGTACATAGTATGAGTATTTGAGATGCATTTCATGTTATTGAGTTGGGCAATAATCAATATGCATGAGTTTATGTTTGAGATGAGATTAGTATTGTTGAGCAGAGTCAGAAATTCAGAGGCTTAGGGGGATAGCGTGGCCTATTCCCTACCGACAGCATCTCTGGGAGAGTGATGTTATAAAGATAGTATCAGAGCATGGTCTAGGGAGTTAGTGACTGTAGTGGGTAGAGTTTTGGGGTCTTGTATACGTAGTATGCCTAAGGTACTAGTATACGAGACACTACCTCTCCAGTAACTGATCCTCGAGTACGTCCTCAAGTCCAATAGAAAGGTTAGTAAGCATTCCTAAAGCTATCTGAATTTTCCTCCAAATAAAAGTAACCATAATCCTTGTTCTAGTTGAAAATCTTTCCGTAATTATCTTGAATTATTACAAGAAGTTCAAAACAAGTTATGAGAATAGACAGTAAGGTTCTAAGAGTATTCCCTCAAGGGATTAGAAAGATAAAGCTATAAGAAAAGTAAGGAATGATGTACAGATGCTTAAAGCAACCAGAGGTAATAAGAGGTAGAGATACAGAATGTGATAGTAGAGAGAAAATGCCAGAACTTATAGTAGTAAGGAGAATAGAATAAGCCCGAGCAAGAACATATGTCAGTTATACCCAAGTAAAATTCCTTCGTTCCTCGGAAAATTCTTTGAAACAGATCCAATTTCCCTTGAGCACCTTGTATAGATAGCAAGTTTCCTGAATAACAAAAGATAATCAGAAAGACAAAAGGAACAAAAATCTGGATTAGTCGTGAGAGTTTTCGATAGACATGAGATGTCACAAAGGATATGGAGATTCTAGATACCCAAACCTAGGCCCATAAGAAAACAAAATGAATGCCATAAGGAAAATGATTAATTGCTTTAGCCAAGAACCCGATATAGAAACGACCCTAAGCTACCTAGATTTCGAACCTCTCAGTGGTACCGGTTAAGGAAGCTATCCTGATAGATACTATCTTATACTTATCTTACATGAGTACTAGACTCTACCAGAACACAAAGTACTAGAATAAGGGCATCGATATCCGTCGAGATGTAAAAGCTTGTCCAAGTCTTTACTAGCTTAGATAAAGATAACCGTACGAAAGCTCGGTACCCATAATACTATCTTCTGAGACAAGGGCAGCAAACCTCGAGAGATGGTTCACCCAGAAAGGGACTAAAGAGACTTCTAAGGTTAGAAAAGAGATAACTTGATATAGTCCAAGATGAGCAAGGTTGTAGTACTGGTAAGAATCCTTAGATCAGACCAATGCCAGTAGAGATCCACGTAAGTTTAAAAGGATAGATCCATGAGATTGGAGGTACCCATGAGTTAACAAGAATACCAATATGAACAGTAAGATTAAAAGGCATAGATGTAGCCTGGAGCAAGAGCATAGAGCATAAATCTAGAAATTAGCCAATAGGAATTAACTGCTACTAGCCTCGGTAGCACAACATGGAACCAAAAGATATGTTATGGAAATAAATATTATAGAAGGGTGCGAAAGTAGCAAGAAAGTTTAGTACAGATAATACATGGATAACGTATCTTAAAGACAGTAACGTGAATGGAGACCTTGTAATGGTTGATAAAAATTATGGAGCCCTAAGACATGGAGTAGCCAATACAGTCCCAACCGAACAGATGATAAATCTTCTTCCCGGTTGCCCGACCCAGTAAGTGCATAGACACCTAATCAGACCATCGTTGAACTTAGAAAAATAACATTAATGAATATTTGCAGATCTCTATGAAATGCATATAGTCACCCCTCAAGTTAGAGCCTAGTAAAAATTTGAACAAGTAACGGAGAATACTTAACGGGACAAACAAATCATGAGACAATAAGACAACCGAACCAAGGAGTTCAACAGAACCTAGATAAGGATCATAAGATAGTGATATTATATAAGAGGTGGAGTAGTTTAAATTCACAGCAAGCCAAGCTAAAATTTAAAGTGATAACCAAATCCATTGTAAAAACGTGGCCTCAAAAAAGGTAAAAGCTCAAAAGGGTAAAAGAATCAGAGAGAGCAATCCTCAGAAATAAGGTATATGACTTACAAAGGGCCCCATTATACTAGGATGGAAGAACTAGCATGAGAGTAGCACCGAACCAAAAGTATTAGTAGAGATACCCTAACCGAACGAAGTTGATGTAGAGCTTCCAGGGAAGTAATGACTTAAGAGGGTTAAGAAACAGAAACTGATAGAAAGAATAACAAAGGGAGTATGGTAGGATTACGAGAAAGCATGAACCTTGAGAAGGTTCTCAGTAAAGGATAGTATGACCACTAGTCAAAAATAAATCAGAAGTAGAGTTGAATTAGGCAATTCAAATAGTTCCTAGCCATCATGCACTTGGATAGACATCATGCCGCTGAAATTGAACTTGATACAACGCAAACTCAAATGGGCAGGTATGCTTCATCTAGGAGTAATACGAGTTCTTTAGATTTATTTTAATATTATGATGCTAAAAATAGAGAAAAATTTAGTAAATTTACTTGTATGACACTATATTTCTTTAAGTTTTGGTACAAATTTGATTTTACTAATTATGTTCGAAATGATTTAAATTCTGCTACCTGTAAAATGACAAAAGATACAACAAAAAAGTCAAAATTATAAATTATATGAAAATGGAAAATTATTTTAAATGAAATATTTAAAGATATTACAGGTCGTCCTTTTATTTTTCTGATATTTGGAGTGACCATTGGGAAACACACTCATACATGGGTGTGACTTGTCATTGGATTAATGCATCATGGAACATACAAAAATGACTCATTGCATTTAGAATTTTTGATGAGCAACATGTTAGGGTTGGTGCTTGGAGCGCCAATCCCGATCGTATTTATGTCTGATTCATGAATACGAGCAATACCTTTTTTTCCATAATATTACATATTTATGGTTGCACATCTTGTCTTTTATTATATATATTCGATCTAATTCATTAGATTGAAACTGAATCATGTTTAGTGATATATATATAAATTAGACAAAGACCCTGTAATATATAATGTAGTGCGCTTACAACGTAGCTTGTAATTGACATTGGGAAGTGTCACTACTAGATATATATTATCAAATAAAATTCCTGGCCAAGATTTACTAACACGGGTCGGTTAGTAAAAATCCGCTGAGACCAGTAAATATCGTATATCGTGACTTGGTCCGATGGTTTATCCCAATGAACCATGAGTCTCGGGAGACTCGTATAGACGTGTATGTGTTTATTTGAAAAACATTGAACGACTCACCAAAGATTACCTAATAGATAGTTCACCAATGTCAATAGGAATCTTCTCAGATTGAGTAGCATAGTGATTCCTTGACTTGAGATACCACTGTAGATATATGAAGTATCTTTCACACAAAGTAACACCCCCTAGTCCAAAGATGTTATCGGCAGGGAATAGGCCATCACATCCCCCTGAGCCTCTGACTCTCTGACAGCTACTAATCTTATTTCATATATATACTCATGCATGGGACCAATGCCCAACTCATCATCATACATAACACTCCTCATACTAAGTACTCAATTTACTACATATTATAACTTTGACATTGAACATTTATAATGCATTACATATATACTACTTACTATATAACATATGTGATACAACGACATTTCTTGACACTGGCTGAAATGAACTTTGTTTCTAACTTGATCTGGTGGACCGAATACCCTAGGGACTGTCATCAGTATCCATCCCCTCGAACTCGTCCTTCGGGTAGACCTGCAAAACAAAGAATCTGGGAGTGGGGGGTCAGATCGTTTGAACAACCTGGTGAGTGGATACTAAAAATAACAAAACCATAGGAAAATCGAAAACATATCCGTAAATCATTTTCATGCATGCATCGTCAAAAACATATCAAGCGCTCAACACCCAAGTCACGCATATAGACTGAGCGAAGAACGAATAATCCCCTGTCGACAAGGTAGCGGGTCATACCATCTCATATGGATGAGACCCTAACAAACACCTCGTCGGAAATAAATGATGAGTCATAAATACATAAAACATACAACAAGCGTCGGTGCGGAAACATATCATCAATCGATCATCTCAGCGGAAATATACAGATAGTTCATAAATCATAAAAACAGTAAATAAGCGCTGAGACGGAAACATATAATCATCATGCATATCCTTCATCAATTTAAATACCTCAAAACATGAAAAGAATTTTAAAGCATAAGTCAAAAAAAAATAAAACAAAGCATCCACTCACAGATTCGGAACTTGCTGGTGACGCCTTGCGATGGTGGCAGAACCGCATCTCCTGGTGATAATATAGAATTAGCAAAATTTGTTAGTTCAAGGTTGTAAATTATATCCCTACTTAACAAAATTTATTCGTTATTCATATAACTCATCCTCGCTATGTCACTAACATTTTAGGGTGGTCTAATAATTTTTACTACGCTCGTTCGAGGATCTCATAAGCTACTTCACAAAACTCCATATTCTGCCCTCTTTCCAGAAAATTTCAGTGCACCAAAACTGACTTTGAAAATTTGGTGCGCTTAATCGGGTTGAATTTGGGGCTGAAATTTTAATAGAATGCTTGCTTATGTGTCTATTTTATGTTGGCGTTTATGGATTGTGATTTCGATTACTAGAACTCAAGTTATGGACTGAAGTTCAGGGGCTATACAACTGGAAAAACTGGACAAAGGACAGTAGATAGCCCGACTTCAAAAATTCGGTCTAGTCTCATATTAAGTCCAAAAATTTAAAATTTTGGATATGTTACTACTTTATATGTCTAGTTTATCCAAAGATTTACGCTTCATCAATCGAACATCACAAACTTGACGTACAAGTAAATCTTTACAGCCTGTCCAGAATGCATCCTAACCCAACACCGTTACTTAACTTTCTTATTTCACCTTCTCATTTAATTCTTCCAATCAAATGACCCCCAACAGAATTTCATTATTTTAAAACTCTCTATAACATACTAATTATGCTTATTTTCTTTAATTAATTGAGTTTGGCAATACGTCGAACACTTGCTGTGCACTGTGTATTTATATACCTCAATACACTTTGATTTGTAATTAACCATATTTTTCATCACTTAATTACACTTCAACATGCTTCAATACACATCAAAACAAACCCTAAATTAGCCCTCTGCTCCATATTGTCGAACTCACGCCTCAAAGGTAAGCCCTCATCTTATCATTTTATTATTTGAAATTCATCACCAACACTATTACAACATCACCAAGCTCAATTATTCTCAACTCAATTATTGATTATCATAAGCCTTAAACTAAGATAGTTCCTTGGGTTTACCAAATCCTACATAACACATCAAATTCACCTTCCTAGATTATTTACCTTGTCATAACTACACTGTAACTATAAATATTAACATAAATTTTCAATATCAACATAAAATCTCAAATCATAAGTTATGAAATAAAACTTATTTACCTTAATCAACCTTGATTCATACTCCAATTACTCTCCAATTACTTCTTAAAGCTTGAATTATTTCTTCATGATGCTTGGTTTGCTCATCTTTCTCTCAATTGTGCCAATAAAATTGAAATTATACTCTTAATTTTCCCTTCATATTCACGGCCAAGGGAGCAAAGTGATGGCTTTTCGTTTCTCTCTCCTTTTATATTCTTAAGGCTACTAATGGTTCATGAAATAAGGAGAGTCTTCTGGAAATTTTGAGATCAAAATTGTGCTTATAAATTGGGCTAAATTGAGAAGGTCATGGGCTTGGATTGAAAAGACAATTCCTTTTCATTTCTTATTTTCGTCATAGTGTACAAGGTCTGGGAAATGACCAAATTCGACCTAGTTATGTTCTAAATTTGGAAAGTTTTTTTACATAAAAGTTGTAGATCTTCGTCCTAGCTTTCCGTCCATAAAAAATTCATAAAAATTGGAGAACATATGAAAATTTCATAAATTAATTTCACATCAGAACTGCAAAGAATTTATCGAATGTCTAAGAAGAAATTTCATGAGCACATATATACTTGAACATGTTATTTATCTTGTGTTATGCCTTCTAAAATGTAACAGTCATCAGAATCACCGGGATATTACATTTTCTCCCTCCCTTAAATAGGATTCGTCCTCGAATCCCTTCTAAAGTTGAATTCTCCAATCGGTATTGGGTTAAGAATATCTCTGTCTCTGCTACTCATATCTTCCTTAACTTCCTTTCTGCTTTTTTGCTCAAGAACTTAGTACTATGACTTCTAGGAATCTCTTTTTCTGGTACGCTTTTAACTGAATACCTAATCCTTGAGAGTCATTTCACACCAACTTTTTTTTCCTTGTATGGAAACTAAGTCCATATAATATATCTTGTCTATACAAAGATATAATCCTTCATGGAACTTATCATCCATAAATTTATCCATCTCTTATTCTATACTTCACGACATCCCGAAAATGTGTCAGAAGTATTCAATCTCTAAAATCTGAATTTAGGTTTCCTTCGAACTGGTGCCCAAGTAAATTACATTTTCTGTCTAATACCCTGAAACCGTTTCTTACTTCACTTCGTTCTATTCCTTAAAGATTTAATACTCTTAAGATTTCCTAGACGCTTACTCATCTAATTATTGCTTTAGAAGTACTAGTGTTCTCTATGGTTATGCTTTTTCATATTCTGCTCCCATTCTGGGAAGGAATAATCTTGTTTGGTATTACCTTAACGCCCCATACTCAATCTTATTCTAGTATTCATTCTTATAACTTAACTATGTACTCTATATTTTCTCCTTACTAAGCCTCAAATGCTTATCGGCTCTGTGGGGCCTAGGGCCTCATCATTCATAGTCAAATTCTTTATGAACTTCTAGCTTACTATTATTATTTACCGATGCCTTTTGTACATAAGATGTTACTTATGGGTAGCTTTTCGGGCAATCATTCTCTATTGGCTAAAGACTTAGGAACAAAGTTCCTAGATTAAGCTTTATTGTATGTATACCTATGCTTACATGGTATTCCTTTCTTATTCACGTCAACTTTTGTGACTCGATTCTGGATAATGTGCATACTCTGGTTGTACCTTTAAATTCATTGCTAGTGCAAATTTGGTTAACTGTCTCTTACACTTACTTGTTCTCTTTGTCTGGTTGTACTCTAGGATATCCCACTTTCAGCTATTCCCATAGTCTTATCCTATCAAGTGTTGTCCTAGCCTCAACAATATCCATATACATGGTTTCCTTGGCCCATTTTTACGTTATACTTCGATAAATCTTTTTCAAATCATTCTAAGCCTTATTTATAACGATGCGCTGTGAAGGGAAACATATGGACTATACTCGTTATCCTTCTTCCAATTGTATATTTAATAGAACTTCAGTCTCATACTAGCGCTTAAGGGCTCGCTGCTATGCATTCCACAATATATATTCTATTGATATATTTCTTCTTCAATTCCTAAATGGAAAAGTATGTGGTTATAGGTCCTTTGTCATGTCTAACGCTGTTACTCATGTATTCCCATCATTGCTTAACTAATGGTCCCCATTTTCATCATTTTATCTAGACAGCTCATTCGTTAAATTTTTTACTTAGAGTTTTTTCTTCTTCTCTTCTATTCTTATTCTATATTTGAAGGTTCCGTGTTTTATGTCTCGGTGTCCTTATCCGAAGGATATAATATTTTTATATGTCTCTTACCCTACTTTAAAGGTTACCATATTGCGCCATGAATTTACTTGTTTTTGGAAATATCATCGAGACGAATATCGTGGTCCACTATTACTGTTGTTGTCTAATGAGGGTTGTGAGGGTGGGGATGGTCCTGAAGTCTTTTTCAGTTATAGTAGTCTCACTGGCTATGATTACCGCATGTGCACAAGCTACTCATTTATAATGTTGGGATTTCCTTATTTACATGTCTGATATCGGCTCCCACACTAATGTACTAGTATCAGGAATTATCTAGATTACCTCATTCAGCTTTACTCATGATTCATTTCCGATTATTGGTCATACTACCTTTCACTGAGAACCTCATTAAGGTTCATGCCCTTTAAAAAACCCTTACCATACATTGCTCTATTGTTCTACATACTAATATCAGTTTCTTAACCCTCTTAAATCATTACTTCTTTGGAAGCTCCATATTTTACGACAAGCTATTGTATCATTACTGAACTTTAGTTTGGGTGTTACTCTCTTAATAATCTTTCCCTTTCTAGTACGGTGGGAAAACTCTGTATAAATCGTATACATTACTTCTGAGGGTTGTTATACGTATTGCTTACTCTGGTTCCTTACTCTCTCAAGCCTTTACTTCTTTGAAGGCTTTCAATTCTACTATATGACATGTTATCACTTCTAGAGTTGGCCAGACTTACTGTGAATTCAAACTTCTTCATCTATTACAGAATATTACTATCATATAACTCGTATTTAGATTCTCTCGAATTCTTTGGTTCGACTATCTTATTGTCTTATGAACTGTGTATCCTGTCAGATACTATTCTTTACTTGTTTAGTTCCTTATGGGGCTCTAGGTTGGGAGTGACTATATGCTTTCCATAAGGATATGAGAATACACATTACTATTAGTTGCCTAAACTCAAATTATGGTCTGGTTAGATGTCTACACGCTTACCGGAACAAGGACACAAGAAAGAAGATTTATCGCTCATTATGTTGGAATCTGCATCAACTACTCCAAGTCTTAAGGTTTCCACAACTTTTATCAACTGTTCTGAGGTCTCCATTTATGTTACTATCTTTAAGCTATGTTACTTATGTCACTGTATGTACTGAATTCTCTTGTCACTTTCTATTTCCTTCATACTATTTCATATCCTATCTCTTGGCTCTAAGCCATGCCACTAGCCTAGTGATGATTTATTCTTCTGGCTACTTCCTAGATCTCTGCTCTCTACTCTAACTATGGGTTACAACTTTACCATCCAATCTTCATATCTACACTGGTACTTTTTTTTGGTTAAATCCTAAGTGTCTCTCGTCTCATAAGTCTGTTCTTTTGAGCCTACGTGGACTTCTACTAGTATTGGTATGATCTATTGGTTTCTTATAGGTACTACTACTTATCCATTTTGACTTAGGTTGGGTTCTTTCTTTTCTATCCCTTAAATCCTCCTTAATTCTTCTATGGGTGATCTATCATTTAATGTTTTCTGTTTTTGACTTAGGTTAAATTCTCCTCGAATTTCCTTACGGTTATCTTTATCTAGGCTGATATAGAGTAGGGCAGAAATCTACATCTCAAAAGGTGCCGGCGTTCTAGTTCTGATACTTGTTTCCTGATATAGTCTAATACTCATGTAAGATAGGTATGAGATAGACTCCGTCAGGACCGCTTCTCCGACTGGTATTACTGAGAGATGAAGATTCTAGGTAAATCAGGACCTTATCTACCAGATTCTTAGATTAAGGCAATTAATCATCTCTATTTACGACCTTCACTTATTTGCCTGTGGGCCTGGGTTTGGGGATCTAAAATCTCTGCACACTTATTGACATTTCTTGTCTATTGAAACTTCCATGTTTAATCCTGAATTCTTGATTCTTTTATCTTTCTGTCTATCCTTCGTTACTCGGGAGGTTTACTATCTATAAGAGGTACTTAAGGTTATTCAGTCGACTCAAAGGAATTTTTCTGATGAGGGAAAGAATCTTAATAGGAAGGAAGTAATCTTACTCAGGTTCACTCACATTTTATTCTTGTTCAAGCTTGCTATATGCCCTTTACTACTATAAGTTCTAGTACTTACTTATCTTGTTTCTATATCTTTACCACTAATTACTTCTGATTGCTTAAGCATCTGTATTTTATCTTTACCTTTCTTTTAGCTTTTTCTTTCTCTTTCTAATTTCCTGGATGGGTATCCTTAAACTTTACTATCTCATTCTGTCTTTTTTACTGTTATGTCTCTGGCTGCTTAAACATCCATGCATCTTATCTTTCTTGCTTATAGCTTTCTTTTTCCCACTCCCTTAAGTAACTATCCTTAGTACTCTTACTTTCTAGTTTCATGGCTTAACTTGATCTTCTACCGATAATTCCGGATGATTATGGAATGATTCTTATCTAGAGTAAAAATATGGTTACTTGTTAGGAAGAGAATTCAAATAGCCTTAAGAATGCTTACTAACCTGTCTATAGGACTTGAGGACATATTCGAGGATCAGATACTGGAGAGGTAGTGCCTCGCATACTAGTACCCCGTGCATACTACATATACAAGACCCTAGCACTTTGCCCACTGCAGTCACTAACTCCCTAGACCTTGCTCTGATACCATAATTGTAACACCCCCAGTCCAGAGATGTTAGCGGCAAGGAATATGAAATCTTATCCCCTTGAGCCTCTAACTCTCTGACAGCTACTAATCTCATTTCATATATATACTCATGCATATGACCAATGCCCAAATCATCATCATGCATAACACTCCTCATAATAAGTACTCAATTTACTATACATTATAACTTTGACATTGAACACTTATAATGCATTACAAATATATTATTTACTATATAACATATGTGATACAATGACATTTCTTGACTCTCACTGAAATAAACTATGTTTCTAACTTGACCTGGTGGACCGAATACCCTAGTGACTGCCATCAGTATCCATCAACTCGAACTCATCATTTGGATAAACCTACAAAACAAAGAATCTGGGAGTTGGGAGGTCAAATCGTTTGAACGACCTGGTGAATGGATACTAAAAATAACAAAACCATAGGAAAATCCAAAACATATCCGTAAATCATTTTTCATGCATGCATCGTCAAAAACATATCAAGCGCTCAACGCCCAAGTCGCGCACATAGATTGAGTGAGGAACGAAAAATATGGTTATCAAATAATTAAAATATCTAAGTTGATTTTTATTAAAGGAAATTATTAAAGTGTAAATGTTTGACTTTTGCATTTGAAGAAAAGGTTATCAAATTGATTTTGTCTTCTTTAATTTGATTAAAATTGGAAAATATCTATTTTCTTTTTTCTTCCAAAATTTCGGCCACACCCTAAGTATTTAAGGGTTTCACTTTTTTCATTTGCTTCCTAATGTTAAAGTCTCCAACAAAAACATAAACAAAAGACTTGAGAGAAAAAGAGAAGAGCTAAGGTAAAATTTGAAGAAAACTTACGAACTAGTAAATAATTTCAACTTTTCTTTAGAAGGAAAGATGTTTCTTAAGTTCTTATCTACAACATATGATGTTCACATCTTTTTCTACTCTTTTAGTTTAGTTTTGGGTTGTTTGGAAGCTTGAATGAAAGATGTATGCTTGTATGAAATCAAAGTAAGCTTACTAATGTTTGTTTTTTTTTTTTTGTGGATAACCGGGGTGTCCGAGCCAGCTTACGCGCACCTCGACTAATCCCCGGGACCTGTGCCCCGTGCCCTCATAAGCTTCCCAACACAGATCAGGGTAAGTCACTGGCTTTTCACACTAGGGGGCATGACCCCAAGGAAATGCATCTAGTGGGATTCGAACCTTGAACCTGAGAGGGAGCAAACCACTTAAGCCCAAAGCCTTTACCACTGAGGCAACCTCTTGAGGATAGCTTACTAATGGTTAATAAGCACACTTTTGATCATTTGATGATCTTGTGGTCATTCTAGAGTTGTTAGGCCACTCATTGATGACCTAGAATTATTCTGAGTTGTTTCAAAGTGGTGAGACTTGTTTGGTGTTATAGAGATTAGATTAAAGTATTAGATTTGGTTAATTTTGATTAATTTTGTTAATTGGACTAATTCGAGAAATTAGGGTTCTTAACCTAAACCAAAATTGGGGCTTTTCATATATGTGTTGTATAATTATGTATATAAGATATACTAATCATTTGGTGTTGATTGGAAATCATCTAAACTTGTTTTGAACAAATTTGGACCAAATTGATCAAAATCCAAACTTGATGGTGTTCTCGGCAATTTGCAAGAAATTGGGGATTTTTGTTGTGAATTATATTTTGATGTATATGATATGTATAAATCATTTTGGTAGTGAATTAAAATCACTTAAATTTGTATTTGACAAATTGGGATTAAAATGATCAAAATGCAAACTATTGGGGTCTCACGGTAATTATGAGAAAAATCTAATTTTTAGGATAAAATCTATTTTGAGTATTTTTTTTAATTATAATAAATTATTTTATTTTAATTTCCCAAGAAAAATAATTATCGAAAATTATTTCGGAGTGAAAATACGCGAAAACGGTGTGAAAACAGCGTTATCGGGTAACAGCTACCCAAACAGTGAGTTGGTCATTGTTCGGGCAGCCCAAGAACTGTCCAAGTACTATTGGGGCTGACCTGGGCAGCCCCCATGTACATTGGTGGGACGGTTCGGTCGGAAACGCGTTTTATGCTATTTTGCGAAAAAAAATGTTTTCATAAAAGTTTCGCGGTGTTTCTATATTATTTATGTCGTTATTTGATATCGAATAAATATTTTTAGGTGAAATATGAATGAATTATTAATATTGGATATTGAATAATTTATTCGTAAGTTTAAAAATTTTAAAATACGATTTCGCCCGAACCACGCTTCTTCCGCTGCGCCGCCAGAAAAACCCTACATAATAGTATCAGAGTGAGTCTGATTTTGAACCCATGATATGATTAGCCCTTTAAATTTAATATTTAATCTAATCTTTACTTTTTACATGCATGTATTTATTTAATTTGATTAAATAAAGTGAATTACATCTTTTAGGAAAATCCATGTTAAATAAGTTTTTATGGTAACTAGTATTATGAATACTTGTTTCTTAGTCCGCCTTGTCAGTACGGATGTGAATGATTTCCTGATGATGTAGTTGTATCGTGCCAAAGCTGTGCAATTATGGCTTATGGTAGTTTATTTGCGCCAGTAGAACTTATATGAAAAGAGACCAATTCAAGTGAAAGTGGAAATCCTGAACGTGCAAAAGCTGTTAGGACTACACATCGGTAGCTTGAGTTTGTGATTAACAAGTGAAGCCTTGGTACGCCTCATGTGAATGTGCCAAAGCTGTAAAAATGAGAAACGGCCAGGACCAAAATCAGGAGTCACAACGAGTGTGATTGACAATGAGTTGTCTACTTGTGAATATTCGTAGGCGAGGACGCGCCAAAGCTATGGTCGAAATTGTAACATCCCGCCTAGGCCAGGATGTTACCGGCAGAAGACAGGAAAACCCATCTCCATAAGCCTCTGATTCTAACGAAATTTCGGCATTATGTATGCAGAACTTCATGCAACCTGGCTTATAGCCAGCACCCCGAGACAACCTATTATGCAACTCATAACATATACAATCATCAACTAGGCCTCAGGCCTGAACTCAATGAACAAAAGTAAATCACTTGGCCTCCGGCCAAAACTCAACATAAAACTATACTAATACATAACTCTTACATATGATATACAAATGCAAATACAAATACAAGGGCCGTGAGGACCCATAACTCGACCCAGGACTCAAAGACTCTCTTGACTTCAATTGGGGCGATCCACTGTCTTCAAGGTCTTCACTGAAATCCTGCTGGCTCAGTATGACTGCTACTGACCTGCAAAACTAACAAACTATAGTCGTGTGAGTCATAAGACTCAGTAAGTGACCATGCTCATAACTACAGCACAAACACACAATAACTTATATTTTTGTTCTATTAATTTACTTAACTTATCTTTTACTGTAATCATGCAATCTCATTTCCATCATACATATCACGTTACCATGCATATTGTAGGACACATAAATCGGCGACACTGTTCCAGGCTCGCGGCCCGGTCGGGAGTACGGAGTAGCCCACGGGGGACTAAACCGGAGAAATAAAATGGAGTAGCCACCCAGTGTGAACTGGGAAATGATTTAAGGCCGCACTCACCCCTCGCAATGGAATACCTCAAACCGTTGGGTTTGGAATGGTCCCTAACTTATGCCTCTTGTAATGAACGGATTTAAGCGATAATATAACCAAGTATACGCAACATACATTCGCAAGAATAACCTACATCTAGGTTTGCATACAACCTATATCTAAGTTCGCATACAACTTATATCTAAGTTCGCATGCATAAAAGTAAATAGACATAACAGTAAGCACACAATTTCATGAACACATGCGTGAACGTTTCCTCAAGCGGTACGTGGAGTTGTATCCCAAGTACAGACCGCACTACCATCCATTCAGATTATGCTACGAAATTTACGTCTAGGTTTCTGATGAGTGGTATTTATATCACTTATTCCCACTCATTTGACCTAATATTTCGTATAGTTTCTCTAGTTTTGTGAACGTTTTGATGTATTTTGTGTTATTTTGTAGATAAATAAAGTTTGGAAAGCATTGGAGGCAATTTGGGGCAAAAACGGACAAAAATGCGTCAACAGGGATATTTTGGTCTTTAGCGCGTCGCGACGCCAAGCCTTTCGCGTCGCGACGTCTAAAATGCGCCGAACAGTGCTAACGTGCGCCGGGTCCACAAATCAGAATCTGAGAAAAGTTTGACTTTGCTAAAATACGTCGTGCCATGTGTCACCATCACAGCCGATCTGTTAACATGCGCCGTGCCACGTGTCAGCATCCTACGGTGCCGACAGTCATCATCGCCACGTGTTCCACGTGTCATTCCATGTCATCAGCCACGTCAGTAAGTCAACAAGTCAACATTGCCACCTCACCGCCACGTCATCATCAGCCAATCAGGAAGTGACACGTGTCGCAATTCTACGGTGCCGACAGTCTCTTTCCCACGTGTCGCCACATCGTCGCCACGTCATCGCCACTTCAGCATCAATTATTGGATATCCTATCCTTATCTGACACGTGGCGGATAAGAATCTCAGCGACCAATCACAAGCCGCCACGTGTCACAATAATTGAAGCCCAACCACTCTGCCACGTGTCACCTTATCAGCTTATCCAGAATCTTCAAACCAGCGAACCAGAGCGTGCCACGTCGACAAATCCGGCGTAGCGACGCTGAGGACCTGGCGTCGCGACGCTGGATCCTACCGAGGCCTATAAATTGAGCTCGAGATTTCAGAATTCAGTGCACCTTCCTCTCTCTTAAATTCCTTCTAAAGAGAGAGTTTCTCTCTCTAGATTCTTTAGTTTTTAGTTTTTTTTTTTTTTTAGTTTTTAGTTTTGTAAATAATTTTAATTACATTTTGTAATAATAGTAATTTAATTTTTACTTTTTACTTTTTACAGTTTTTACTATTTACCATGAGGAGGTAACTTCCCCAGCTAGGGTGAAAGGTAATTCTTTTACTGTTACTATTTAGATTAATCTCCCTTAAAAATAATATATTCACTATTTAAAATATTGACTTAAAAAGGATACCGCCAGATTGGTCGGTTGGTAATTCATTTTAATCTGGTTTAAACCTGACTAATAAAGGATACCGCCAGATTGGTCGGTTGGTAATTTAATTTTGGTTCCGCCTTTATGGCTGGTTGGACTTAATTTGACTTAATCAGGTTACCGCCTATATGGCTGGTTGGAGAAAGAATCACAATTTTATATATTATTTTATGGGAGATAACTAAATTAGTAGTAGTAAAAGTAATTCATTTTACCTTAGCATTTTATTTTATTTTACTTTTCAGTTTTACTTTATGTCTTTTACTTTTCAGTATTTTTACTTTATGTCTTTTACTTTTAAGTTGTTACTAGCCCTAGTTATGTGTTAGTTATCTGGGGTTGTGATGAATTCTAATATCACCGGTTTATAAGGGGTTATTTTATAGTTTGGGTAATTTAAAGGTTTACTTATTAAGTCTTAAGCTTAATGCTTCTTGTTGTCTGATCACCAATAAGATTGATGTGGTAAATCTAAAATGAACTAGACATAGGGATTTTAGGTTTCAGCCTTAGACTTAATAGCCCACGATCTTCCTTGAGGATAGATAACCCTTTAATAGATTTCCTTACAGGATAAGAATATACCTGTCGGGCGGGGGTAGCCATAATTGGAACTTAAACTTAATGAATCCAGATAATTTGGTTGACATAGACATATGGTTCAATTGGGTTAAACTGGGTATTTGCGTCTGACCATCGACAGAGGCTTTTGCATAATTTAGTGTTCCAGGTTAGTAAACTGATTTATTACACAACATAAAATAACCACTTCATCTTTAAAATGATATTAGAATGATTCACAACCCTAGATCTTTTTTGTCTTTTGTTATTTTCCTTAGTATTTTCTTTTGTCTTATTTATTTATTTATTTATTTTGCAAAACTACAATCAACCAAATCAACCAAGCAATCATTCTCTTATCCCTCAATTAGATATCTGTAAATAAATAGATTCAATAATTAATAACAACAGTAGGAATTAAGTCCTCGTGGGATCGATATTTTTATACTACTTGAACGATACGTGCGCTTGCGTTATACATGTGTGTTTACGCCGGTCAGTTTCCATCCGATATACCACGAGAAGCAACACTCAATTACTGACCCAATATTGACATACATGAAACTTGATAATGCATATGACCTTAAGTAATCGAAGAGAACAAAACAAATGCGGAATAATAAAAAAACAATAAATGGAAATTAAATGCGAAATAATAAAATACTAATAATACGAAAGTAGGCACTGCATGTTTGCATATAAGTCCCTATGATGAGTCTCATTAGAGGCACTACCTTTTATGTCACGGAAGTCGCGGGAAACGGACGTCGGAAGGGGAATTCAGAATAAGTATGTCATCAGATTCATTTCACAAGTTTACTGTTTTTGTTCGTGCTACGTTCGTGCCCACGTTCGAACGTCAAGCAGATTGCGGCCGTTCGTGTAACGTTCGAATCGGCGTTCGAACGGTGTCGGTATTTCTGGTTTTGCTGCTAGCCTTACACCCAAGCCCAATTAGCCCACCAGAGCCCATAAAAAACATCCAAATTAAAAACACATATTTAACACATGGGGAATTAAATAAAATCTAAAAATCACATACCAAATTAAAATAAATATCAAATAAAATCATGCCTAATTAAAATCAATCAAGATTATTTTATACCAAACTAAACAAATATTATGCCTAATCCAAACAAATTAAATATATTAACTTCCTAATTAACCAAATCTTGTCCCCCCCATCAATCTTAAGATTTCCTTGTTTGACACTAAATCATATCCCCCTTTAATGCCAAATCCTTTCCTTGTCAAGCAAGGAGTAGCCCTACCCATTTGCCAATAAAAAGAACCCAATTTCAACCCTTGAACTCTCCTAGTTCATTCACACAAGAAAGACCCAATCTCATTGACACAACTGAATTCACACTCACAACCCTCAAAAATCAAACACACAGCCGAGACACATAAACCCTTGACCACGCACGGACATAGCCTTTTCCAATTCAACGAACTCACAACTCACAGCCTCTAATCACCACCGAAATCACACTCAAAATAGCCCTTAATCACCACCAAAATCACACTCAAAACATCACCCAAAAAACCGCATAAATAGCAGCCCATATACCCTGAAATTACCGAAAAATACACCCAAAAATAGTGAGTAAATACAGCAGCAAAACAGTAGCGAAACGGAGGGAAAACAGTAGCCCGAACAGCGAAGCAGCGAAAGGAAATGTTGAACTACTGAACCGGAGGAGTTGCGGAGCATCCACCCTTTGGACGACTGTGTACGGTACTTCCGAAAGTCGACATAAAAGGTTGGACCTGAGGGCACCTTTCTCATTAGTTTATATTCGTCTTTTAATTGTTTTATTTGTTTTCTTCGCATGAGAGTCGCTTGTGGATGCATGTTGTGGCCTTTGAATGAATGAAAAATGTGTCGCCTCTTGTGGTATATAGGATGGAAACCCGGACATAAATTTCATAGCCGATTTCGAATGGACGGTAGTATGATCTGTACTCGGGATACAACTCCACGTACCACTCGAGTAAATGGCGCATATTTCATTTTATGTTGTTTTGATGTGTTTATTATTCGTTATATAATTTCTGCATGTTATTCGTTTGCGTAATGATGTGATCGAGCGCATGGGCTTAGTAAGTTTGATTAAAGGTCCCATATTTTGAGGGGTTAAAACCCTTTACCATGATGCTTTGCCGCACCGGTTGATGTATATTCGGTTGAATGTAAGATGTGTTCAATCGGGTATACGAAGTCCGATATCGTTTCTTTTATTTCTTATATGCATTGTGAGATAAAGCGCATGGGCTTAGTAAGTGCGATTAAAGGTCCTCTATTTTGAGAGGTTAAAATCCTTTACCACGATGTTTTGCCGCGCCGGATGATGTATATTCGATTGGATGTGAGATATGTTCAATCGGATACATGAAGTCCGATATCATTGTCTTCACATTTTTACATGTATTGTGTTGTTTACGCATGGGCTTAGTAAATGCGATTAAAGGTCCTCTATTTTGAGAGGTTAAAATCATTTACCACGATGCTTTGTCGCGCCTTTTAGCCCGTTATTATTGATTAGGTGTCATTTATTCATTCGTTCACGTATGTGTCATATTGTTTACTGCATTTTGAGGGTCACTGCTGTAACCCCGTTCGAACGCGTTTCCGAACGCCATACGAACGTGAGCATTCTGTTTCATTTCCGTTCGAACGCGTTTACGAACGCGAACCTTCTATTTACCGTTCGAACGCATCTACGAACGCTACTCGAACGTGCATGCATTTGTTTCATCAGGTCTGGTCCCGTTCGAACGCGTTATCAAACGCCACACGAACGAGAACCTTCTGTTTACCGTTTGAATGCGTTTACGAAAGCTACATGAACACGCACCCACTGAACTGAGTCATTTTCATCAGATTTCGTGCATAATTGTCCCTAGTAGCTATCCCTTTGTATGATGAACCTGATTGCTTCTGTATTACGCAAGATTGTGTATGTGTCGTTCATCTGTATTCCCCACATGTATGAGTACAATGTGTTTATTAACTTGTATTCTTGATGTATGTTAATTTATCTTTATGTATGCAAATTGAGACATAGATTACATGCAAATAGGCTGTATGCAAATTCGGATATGTGTTACATGTAAATTTAGATGAACTTGTTGATGTATGCATGCGAACTTAGGGGTAAATCATCCTTGGAAATATGTTGCTTAGTCTTGGTTAGATTATTGCACAAATCATTTTATTACAAGTGGCATAAGTAAGGGACCATTCCGAACCCAACGGTTTGAGGTCTTCCCTTGCGAGGGGTGAGTGCGGCTTTAAATCTTTATCCCGGTTCACACCGGGTGGCGACTCTATTATTCTCCGGTTTAGTCCCCCGCGGGCTACTCCGTACTCCCAACCGGGTAGCAAGCCCAGGACAGCATGCGTCGCCCAGTTCCTGTGTCCCACATTCTGGCGACTCCACTGGGGATAGAGAATCACCCCTGAAATAATGTCTTGTAATATTATGATTTATGCTTTAATTAACTGTGTTTACTGTGGGTTAAAAGGGGTTTAATCAAAGGCACTTTTAAGGCTAAGTAATGGTTTGGTGTCTTCCTTCATTCACTACCTTTCTATAAGGAAAAGCTGTGAAGGCACCTAGATATCACTTACTTAGGGCATATTGTGATGGACTAATTTGGAGGACTCGTTGTTTATTCCTTTTACCAAGCGATAAGAGCCTAAGAGGCTAGGGTACTTAAGAGAGCCTCGTTCCACCCTCCCTCTGGGGAATCTACAACGGGAAATCCATTTGACAGTCAGTCACACACCATAGCTTGTTGGCACGTACTTTAGGGTATAAAAAAGGTGCGATCACTTGGTCGCTCGAACCCTTGAGTGGGGAGGCCTAGTTGTGGGCAATCCTTCGCCAGCGAGAGTCTTTGACTACACTCCCTCAAACCCACGCGTAGACCGGGGTCATATGGCCTATAGAAACTATTTCCTTGTGCTTGTGGACCAACCTCATTTGGATGCACTTGGGCTTCTTGTCAGAAAAGCGAACTTGTTGGGCCATTTAAACTAGGACGAGTTCGTATCCTATGACAATTGGGCCAAAGCTTCTGAAATGTTGATGGGCCACTCTGTAGAAATTATTTCTGTATGCTTGTGTTTGGGAACATTGTCGTTTGGATCCATTCGGATCTTTTGTCATGAGATATGGGCTTGTTGGGCCATTTAAACTGGGACATGAACGTATCTTATAATGATTGGGCAAAAAGCTTCTAAAACGCCAATGGGCCATTATATGTTGTGTTTAGGAACATTATTATTTGGATACGGTTGGACTTCTTGCCATGAGATGTGAACTTGTTGGGCCATTTAAACTGGGACGAGTTCACTCCTATGATAGTTAGCCCAAAAGCTTCTAAAATGATGATGGGCCGATTTGTATCGCATGCATCTCATTCATCTCATGCACCTCATGCATACATGCATCATGCTAACCCTTGTGTTCTGAAAGCCATCATAGATTCCCGTTGGGTTAGGGAATAGGGAAGACTCACCAAAAGACCGGTAACAGATATGAGTACATCCGATAACGAGGTATCCCAGATAGATCAGTTGGAAAATGGTTTCGCCAATATTACCGAACAGTTGCAAGCCTTGACTACTGCCATGGAAAATATGGTTGTACCCCGTACTGGGGGAAATTCTGAGAATGTGAGGCGTAAGGAGCCTCTGAATGGGTTGGGGGATGATATCCCCGCTTTTGATGATGATATGGCAGAGTATGCAACATGTAGTGTGATTGGGTCTCAGGCCGAGATACAGAAACTCCGTGATCAGATGGAGTCAGTTACCAGTAAACTGAAGGGGAAACATGAGGACTTGTTGGATTATGAGGCGTTGACCTTTGAAGAACAGCTGCCAGCTCAGTTCAAGATGCCTGGTATGGCTAAGTTCAACGGGATTGGGGACCCGAGGGTCCATCTGCGGCAATATGGTTGTACCTCGTGCTGGGGGAAATTCTGAGAATGTGATGCGTGAGGAGCCTCTGAATGGGTTAGGGGATGATATCCCCGCTTTTGATGATGATATGGCAGAGTATGCAACAGGTAGAGTGATTGGGTCTCAGGCCGAGATACAGAAACTCCGTGATCAGATGGAGTCAGTTACCAGTAAACTGAAGGGGAAACATGAGGACTTGTTGGATTATGAGGCGTTGACCTTTGAAGAACAGCTGCCAGCTCAGTTCAAGATGCCTGATATGGCTAAGTTCAACAGGAATGGGGACCCGAGGGTCCATCTGCGGCAATATGTCTCAATGATGAGTTCAGTGGGCCTATCACAGCGCCAAGTCCAAAAGATGTTTGGGATGTCACTCGAGGGAGCACCTGTAGAATGGTATCACAGCCTTGAGAAAAAGGTTTAAAGAAGATTGGAAGGAACTAGCTGATGCTTTTCTGAAGCAGTATGTCACAGACCTAGAGATTGACTTGTCGCTCCGTGACTTGGAGAATACCAAGCAGAAGCCACAAGAAAGCTTCAAGGAGTATGTAGACCGCTGGAGAAGCCAGCTTCTGAAAATGCAGACTCGGCCCTCTGAGAAGGACCAGATTAAAATGATCATCAAGGGCACTAAGCCCTCGATCTATGGTAAGTTGAGGAGAACGACCTCCATGATTGCAGATTTTCGACAGTTGAGGGAAACTATCATGGATATAGAGGAAGAAGAGGCTGAAAACAGAAATTTTTATGGCCAGAATAGAAGAACTTTTAGGGGGCCTTCTGAGACCAAGCCCGCTACTGCCGAGGTCGCTACCATCAAGAACAGGCGATTCTCCAATCTTGGTAGACCTTTGTCAAAGGTGCTTGAAAAGTTGAAGGGATAAGGGCTCTTAAAACCCTTAGAGCCTAAACCACTTCCAGATCCTATACCACCCAACCTTGACCTAAGCATGTATTGTCACTTCCATCAGAAGAGAGGCCATGAAACTGACAGCTACACCCACCTTAGGCATGAAATCCAAAACCTCATCGATGCCCATAAAATACCTGATCCTGAGAAAGAACAACCCAACACACATCGGAACCCCCTACCAAATTACCACTCTGTTCCACCACCCATTTACATGATCAACTTCGGCCTGCCCAAAACCTTTGTCCTTCAAACTCTCAACCACCAGGCTTCTTGCATTGAGATAAATGATAACAGTGAAGAACCATAGGGCAAGGAAGAAGGCAATATTGCGAATGATGAAGTTATTCCTCCTAGTTTATTTGATCCTGCATTTTTAACACAGACATTGACTTAGTCTATATGTTCAAATCATTTTATTAAATGATAATAAAGATGTTCATTTCGCTGAATCTCTTCTGCAATATGAGTATATTTGAGAAAATCATTCAACCTTGGTACTATGAAATTCAGTGATGTTTAGAACACGAGGAATCTTCGGAAGCAACAACAGTACAGTCAGTTTCAGAAATGAATCAATATCAGCTTGGGGGCGAGGCCCACATCAGTATTAGCTTGGGGGCGAGGCCCACATTATTAGCATCAGTATAGGGGCTGAGGTCCACATCAGTTACAGTTTTGGGGATGAGTCCCAAGGCCGAGGCCCACATCAGCATCAGTTTGGGGATGAGTCCCAGGGCCGAGGCCCACGTCAGTATCAACTTAGGGCCGAGGCCCACATCAGTATTAGCTTAGGGGCCGAGGCCCACATCAACATCAGTTTTGGGGCTGAGGCCCACATCAACATCAGTTTGGGGATGAGTCTCAGGGCCGAGGCCCACATCAGCATCAGTTTGGGGATGAGTCCCAGGGCCGAGGCCCACATCAGTATCAGCTTTGAGGCGAGGCCCACATTAGCATCAGTATAGGGGCTGAGGCCCACATCAGTTACAGTTTGGGGATGAGTCCCAGGGCCGAGGCCTACATAAGTTACAGTTTGGGGATGAGTCCCAGGGCCGAGGCCCATATTAGTATCAGCTTGGGGGCGAGGCCCACATCAACATCAGTTTAGGGGCTGAGGCCCACATCAGTTTCAGTTTTGGGAATGAGTCCCAGGGTCGAGGCCCACATCAGTTTCAGTTTGGGGATGAGTCCCAGGGCCGAGGCCCACATCAGCATCAGTTTGGGGAAGAGTCCCAAGGCCGGGGCCCACATCAGTATCAGCTTGGGGGCGAGGCCCACATCAGTATCAGCTTGGGGACGAGGCCCACATTATCAGCATCAGTTTAGGGGCTGAGGTCCACATCAGTTTCAGTTTTGGGGATGAGTCTCAGGGCCGAGGCCCACATCAGTTACAGTTTGGGGATGAGTCCCAGGGCCGAGGCCCACATCAGTATCAGCTTGGGGCGAGGCCCACATCAGCATCAGTTTAGGGGCTGAGGCCCACATCAGTTTCAGTTTGGGGATGAGTTCCAGGGCTGAGGCCCACATCAGTTTCAGATTGGGGACGAGTCCCAGGGGCGAGCCCACATCAATATCAGTTTGGCCGAGTATGGCACTCCAAAAATTGAGCACGGTTCGGAAATGGACCAAGGAAGGCCTAACCCATCGGAATAGGACACATATCCATGCATACATGGATACATATCACATACATGCAATGTTTGTTTTGTGTTCGCAGGTTTGTAGCGGCAAAGACCATCTCATCAAATAACGGTTCAAAAATGAGCCACATTCTCGCACAGCACGGTTCGGAAATGGATCGCTACCACAACAGATGCCAAAAATGGCGCCCCAAAATGGAGAACACACAGCAGACGCCGAAAATGGCACTCTAAAATGGAGCAGACACAACAGACGCCAAAAATGGCACTCCAAAATGGAGCACCCACAACAGATGCCGAAAATGGCGTTCCAAAATGGAGCACACACAGTAACTGCCGAAAATGGCATTCCAAAATGGAGCACACACAACAGATGCCGAAAATGGCATTCCAAAATGGAGCACACACAACATATGCCGAAAATGGCGTTCTAAAATGGAGTACACACAGCAAAGGCCGAAAATGGCATTCCAAAATGGAGCACACACAGCAAAGGCCGAAAATGGCGTTCCAAAATGGAGCACACACAGCAAATGCCGAAAATGGCGTACCAAAATGGAGCACACACAACAGATGCCGAAAATGGCGTTCCAAAATGGAGCACACACAACAGATGCCGAAAATGGCGTTCCAAAATGGAGCACACACAGCAAAGGCTGAAAATGGCGTTCCAAAATGGAGTACACACAGCAAATGCCGAAAATGGCGTTCCAAAATGGAGCACACACAGCAAAGGCCGAAAATGGCGTTCCAAAATGGAGCACACACAGCAAAGGCCGAAAATGGCGTTCCAAAATGGAGCACACACAACAAATGCCGAAAATGGCGCTCCAAAAATGGAGCACGGTTCGGGAATGAACCAGGGGTCGCAGCACCTCACCACCAAATCAACTCAACACATGGCAAGTCAAGTGTCAGCTGGCGAGTCAGGTAAGTAAAAATGCATTGCATAACTTTGATAGGATTGTCACTATTACATATTACACAAGTCCCATCAAAGTAGGGGCGACTGTAGGCACTGCATTTTTGCATATAAGTCCCTATGATGAGTCTCATTTAGAGGCACTACCATTATGTCACGGAAGTCGCGGGAAACAGACGTCGGAAGGGGAAATTCAGAATAAGTATGTCATCAGATTCATTTCACAAGTTTACTCTTTTCGTTCGTGCTGCGTTCGTGACCACGTTCGAACGTCAAGCAGATTGCGGGCGTTCGTGTAGCGTTCGAATCGGCGTTCGAACGGTGTGTCGGTATTTTGGTTTTGCTGCTACCCTCACACCCAAGCCCAATTAGCCCACCAAAGCCCATAAAACACATCCAAATTAATAAAACACATATTTAACACATGGGGAATTAAATAAAATCTAAAAATCACATACCAAATTAAAATAAATATCAAATAAAATCATGCCTAATTAAAATCAATCAAGATTATTTTATACCAAACTAAACAAATATTATGCCTAATCCAAACAAATTAAATATATTAACTTCCTAATTAACCAAATCTTGTCCCCCTCATCAATCTTAAGATTTCCTTGTTTGACACTAAATCATATCCCCATTTAATGCCAAATCCTTTCCTTGTCAAGCAAGGAGTAGCCCTACCTTTTGCCTATAAAAAGAACCCAACTCCAACCATTGAACTCTCCTAGTTCATTCACACAAGAAAGACCCAAACTCATTGACACAACTGAATTCACACTCACAACCCTCAAAAATCAAACACACAGCCGAGACACATAAACCCTTGACCACGCACGGCCATAGCCTTTTGCCACTTCAACGAACTCACAACTCACAGCCCCTAATCACAACCGAAATCTCACTCAAAATAGTCCCTAATCACCACCGAAATCACTCAAAACAGCACCCAAAAAAACGCATAACACAGCAGCCCATATACCCTGAAATTACCAAAAAATACACCCCAAAAATAGTGAGTAAATACATCAGTAAAACAGCAGCGAAACGGAGGGAAAACAGCAGCCCGAACAGCGAAGCAGCGAAAGGAAACGTTGAACTAGTGAACCAGAGGAGTTGCGGAGCATCCACCCTTCCGACGACGTGTACGGTACTTCCGAAAGTTGGCATAAACGGTTAGACCTGAGGGCACCTTTCTCATTAGTTTATATTCGTCTTTTAATTGTTTTATTTGTTTTCTTCGCATGAGAGTTGCTTGTGGCTGCTGTGTGGCCTTTGATTGAATGAAAAATGTGTCGCCTCTTGTGGTATATAGGATGGAAACCCGAACATAAATTTCATAGCTGATTCCGAATGGATGGTAGTATGATCTGTACTCGGGATACAACTCCACGTACCACTCGAGTAAACGACGCATGTTTCATTTTATGTTGTTTTGATGTGTTTATTATTCGTTATTTAATTTCTGCATGTTATTCGTTTGCGTAATGATGTGATCGAGCGCATGGGCTTAGTAAGTTGGATTAAAGGTCCCCTATTTTGGGGGTTAAAACCCTTTACCACGATGCTTTCCCGCGCCGGTTGATGTATATTCGGTTGAATGTAAGATGTGTTCAATCGGGAATACGAAGTCCGATATCGTTTCTTTTATTTCTTATATGCATTGTGAGATAAAGCGCATGGGTTTAGTAAGTGCGATTAAAGGTCCTCTATTTTGAGAGGTTAAAATCCTTTACCACGATGCTTTGCCGCGCCGGATGATGTATATTCGATTGGATGTGAGATATGTTCAATCGGATACATGAAGTCCGATATCATTGTCTTCACCTTTTTACATGTATTGTGTGTTTGCGCATGGGCTTAGTAAGTGCGATTAAAGGTCCTCTATTTTGAGAGGTTAAAATCCTTTACCACGATGCTTTGCCGCGCCTTTTAGCCCGTTATTATTGATTAGGTGTCATCTATTCATCCGTTCACGTATGTGTCAAGTTATTTACTATATTTTGGGGGTCACTGCTGTAACCCCGTTCGAACGCCATACGAACGTGAGCATTCTGTTTCATTTCCGTTCGAACGCGTTTACGAACGCTTCTCGAACGCGAACCTTCTATTTACCGTTCGAACATGTCTACGAACGCTACTCGAACGTGCATGCATTTGTTTCATCAGGTCTGGTCCTGTTCAAACGCATTATCAAACGCCACACGAATGAGAAACTTTTGTTTACCGTTCGAACGTGTTTAACAACACTACATGAACGCGCACCCACTGAACTGAGTCATTTTCATCAGATTTCGTGCATAATTGTCCCTAGTAGCTATCCCTTCGTATGATGAACCTGATTGCTTCTTTGTATTACGCAAGATTGTGTATGTGTCGTTCATCTGTATTCCCCACATGTATGAAGTACAATGTGTTTATTAACTTGTATGCTTTCCGTATGTTAATTTATCTTTATGTATGCAATTGAGACATAGATTACATGCAAATAGGCTGTATGCAAATTCAGATATGTGTTACATGTAAATTTAGATGAACTTGTTGATGTATGCATGCGAACTTAGGGGTAAATCATCCTTGGAAATATGTTGTTTAGGCTTGGTTAGATTATTGCACAAATCATTTTATTACAAGTGGCATAAGTAAGGGACCATTCCAAACCCAACGGTTTGAGGTCTTCCCTTGCGAGGGGTGAGTGCTGCCTTAAATCTTTGTCCCGGTTCACACCGGGTGGCGACTCCATTATTCTTCGGTTTAGTCCCCCGCGGCTACTCCGTACTCCCAACCAGACCGCGAGCCCGGGACAGTATGCGTCGCCCAGTTCCTGTGTCCCACAACGAAATAGATGCGGAAAATTAAATTATGACTAAAGAATTTGGCCATTTTTAATATAGGACTTTGCATACCCGGTTGGACGTATTCCACGTCCAACCAAGCATGCCGTTTCCAGGACGAAAAAATAAAATATAACAAAGGTTCCCTCAGGTCTTACCTTTTAAGTCGCTTCTTGGAAGTATGTTACGTGGTCGTCGGAAGGGTTAATGCTCCGTAACTTTTTCGATTCGCTGGTTCAATGTTTTCCTTCGTCCCCTCGCTATTTTGGGCTGTTGTTTTCTCTGTTTTGGGCTGCTGTTTTGGGGTATTATTTTTGGTAAAATATGGGACTGTTTTAGGGTTATTTGGCCACTGTTTTGGGGTATTTTTGGGACTGTTTGATGGTGATTTTAGGGGCTGTTTTGTGTTGTGCAGTTGTGCATTTTCTCACTCGGTTTCTCACGATGGTTTTGTGTTCGGTGCAGGCAGAATTGTTGGTTCTGTTGGTCACGTGAGACCAAGGTGAGCCGGCTGTGTCGGTGGGGGTCTTTAGGGTTTATTATTGTCGGTGAGGGTGTGCATGGCAACAAGTATCGTGTGTTTACTGTGAGTGGCTTCAGTGAGTGGCTGTGTGATGGTTTCTTGTTATCACATGGGGGGCAGGTTATTTAGGGTTCTTGGTGTGCCGTGGGTTTGTTTGAGTGAGAGAGAGAGAGAGACAGGTGTATGTTGTTCTTGAGTGTGTGTGTGTGCGCTCTTCTTAGTGGCTTTTGTGAAGGGATTGTGTTGCTACGTGCGTGTGTCACTATGTGCGTGAGTGGATTGTGGATTGTGTGCGAGTGGACTGTGAGCCGTGTGTAGCTGAGTTGTCGGTTGGGTTTGGCTTTGCTGAGTGATTAGTTTAGGTTTTTGTTGTCTTCCTGCGATGATTCACGTGAGTTAGGGTTATTTGATGGTGGTTACCTAGAGTTGAGAGAAGCTGAGTGGATCTGTTAGGGTTTATTTTTGTGTTTTATCTTCAGAGAGAGAGATGCGTGAAGAGAGTTTTAGGTTTATTCGATGTGTTGGTGAAGGTTTACTGTGAATGAGATCCAATGAGAGAGGGGGCGTTGTGGGGAGTGAGAAGTGAGCTCTCTTTCTTTTCTTATGCCGTGAATGAGCTCTCCTTCTAGGGGTGAAGGGTTTTGTATGTGTGTCTTTTTTATAGGAGTGGGCTATGGTTTTCCTTGCATGGGAAGGAAACAAGGATCATGCAATAATGGGGGATATCTCTAGTTAGTTTGTTATAAGAAAAGGATATTGTGTAATTGGTGGGGAATATATTTAATTTGGAAGGTGATTTATTTAGTTTAGGAAAGGGATTTAGGAGATTTGATTTGATTTATTTAATTTGGACATGTGTTTTATTTAATTTGGAATGTGATTTATTTAAATTAGAATGTGATTTAACTAATTTAGGAAAGAGATTTGATTTGATTATTTAATTTGGACATGTGTTTTATTTAATTTGGAATGTGATTTGATTTGATTTATTTAATTTGGAAGGTGTTTTGATTTGATTTTAACATGTGTTTAATTATTTTGGATTGGGTTTGGAGGCTGGGCGTGTGGCTTGGCCTTTTTGGTGGGCTTGGGCGTGTGGCTTGGCCTTTTTGGTGGGCTTGGGCATGTGGTTGGTGGTGTGTGTGGGCTAAGGATGAGTTTTAAAACAAAGCCAACGAGCGAACCCGAACCTAAGCAAACGAATTAAGTCCAACAAAGTATTGATTTCTGATTTTCCCTTCCGACGTCTGTTTCCCGCGACTTCCGCAACTTATCCTGTAGTGCCTCCATACGAGGCTCATCATCGGGACTTATATGCAAAATACAGTGCCTACACATATACTTTTAGCTTTACATGTGTACATGTTCATCATTTAAACATGTGCTGCTACATAGTCTAACATGTTATACAAAGCATACTATTTGTATTCTGCTTATCTTCTCTATATCTCAAATGTAAGTCAAATCATCGAATCCGCTTTCATAAAACCATTTCTTATCTCATTCTTTTATTACTCACATACAAGCTATATTCAGATTTCTTAACTCACCACATTTGTTGTTAATCAAACATACATGTCTGGGTACATAATGTTCAATAACACATATACGCAAATATATTCTCATACGTACCTCGTAGGTCGCTTATCCGATTTCTGAACTCATACGTCATAATTCTATAACACATATATAGTATGATCAACGTATATATCACATATTCATTGTAAGACATAAATCTCAAATGCATATATATGTACAAACATATATTCTCAAGCAGTATATATAAGCATTTATCTTAAACTATAAAACTCAATTCGGAAAGAAAAACTTTTCTGAAAACAATATCTCTGTAATTCTTATTTGAAACTTGATTGATGTAAATCACATCTGGTAACTAAACTCCAAATCTTAACTGAAAACTGAATCTGAAAATAAATCTGAAAACTTATCTGAAACTGTATCTGAAAACTGATTTCTATTTCTGAAAACTCTTTCTGAAATTATGTCTGGAAATCTCTTATAAAAGTTGTCTTTCTGAAAACATGTATAGTTGAGCTGGTGGTGCTCTACGTCTAGGACAACAGCTCAACTGCAACGTAGAGCCCTACACCCAGGACAACAACTCAACTGGGTGTAGTCACGTCCAGGACAACAACTCAACTGTAACGTAACCACCACTAGAACTGGGGGAGCGGATCAATGCTACCGCCCAAGCTCTATACTAGGGACCAGGTACACGATCCTAAGCCGCCATCCGGGCCCTACATGTGCACATGTCATCTGTATCCGTCAATTCCAACTGTAATAGTACATACTGGGGTGAGGTTTTACCTCATGCCCCGAAAATCATATAAAAACTGCTAATAAACTTTTAAAACTTAAATCAAATCCCAAAACTATAAGGAACATTTTCTGAAATACATTTCTTTCAAAAACATTTGAAACTATTCTTTGTAACACTTTGAATCTCAAAAAACAAAACATTTTTAGCTTTAACTTAGCTTCCGAAAATATCACGTAATTATGCATATGCATTTCTTTATACTATCATACAGGTACATGCATTCATTCTTGCATATTTATGATACATTGAGACTATTCATTTACAATGCACCCTTCATGCTCACACAAAACTTATCTTGATATAGTCATATTTATTTACATACTTACATACATTTAAATCAACATGCTCAAAGATCTCATTTACATATGTTCATATACACATATACTATATGCCCACTTAATCATGCAACAAAATACTTGTATACAGATTACATACGTATAAGATACATGTTTATTTATTTCTCCATGCAACTTACTTTTTTGTACTTTAACACACACAACTTCTTGCTTATACATACATACTCTATTTCTACCTACTTAAGTGCCTATTTAATCATAAATACTTATATTTAGCTATGTATGTACTCGTGATCTTGTTTTTGTATCCTTCTACATACACTGAACATATATAGTTACTTTTTTACAATTTGTCATTCTTTATACTTTAATCTCATTCCCTAGGGTGTAGTTTCTACAAACCCCAATCCCAAGTATCATTATATTATACTCATAAGTATTTGCTCACGTTTCATGTATATACATATACTTTTCAATCTTAGGCTTACTAGTATCTTATTTGCATATATATTCTTAAATATATATATATATATATATATATATATATATATATATATATATATATATATATATATTTCCTATTTATGGTTATACATATACTTATAAAATTACTTTATTCTCTATTTTCAAAACACAACACGTCACAAGTAATCATCGCATGGATTACTTACCTGGCTAGGCGGACACTCATGATCCTGGTCTGATCGAAATTCTGAGGGCATATTCGGACTCCCAACGGCCATATGAACGCGCTGGTGTCGTCGGAATTCCGATCGGAGCTACTGTTCATCTGGGTGCTACAGAACACACGTACGTTCCCTCCTCGTTTTGCGTGTAACCGGCCGCTGTTCGGTGAAATCAACTCCAGATACTTGTAGTACTCTCCAAGGGCTTCGATTTGGCGGGTGGCTCGAGCAGTGAAACGAAGTGACGAGCCAGATTCGACAAAACCCATTTCGCGCCACTGTTTTCCCTTTCCTGCGCCGATTCTGGCGATCCTATGCGTCGACGCCGGCCACCAGCAGGTGTTCCGTGGTCAGACGCGTCGGGCGCCGGTGGTCTGCCGGCGTGACTTCTTCTCTCTTTCTCTCTCCTGCACGCCACTTCTCTATGCTTTCTTCCTTCTATTCTTTTCTTTTTGTTAAATGAAATAATAATAATAATAATAATAATAATAATAATAATAATAATAATAATAATAATAATAATAATAATAATAAATAATAATAATAATAATAATAATAATAATAAAAATGATACAAAATATCACCATCCACAAATTACCAAAATGCCCCTACTTAGAAGGGTATTTTCGGAAATCGGCAATTTTGAAGCCTTTCTGGCATGATTTTCGAAAAGTGCTCAACACAAAAGTTGTTCGTCTCAGAAAAATGAGTCTGATGGTTTAAGAATCATCTCAATCGAAGTTCGTTTGCAATTTTCGTGACCGAAACTTGAAACTTTAAGCGTTTTACAAAAATCGCGTATCTGATTTCTTTGAAACGACGCGTCTTCTAACGCAACAAATCCTGATCCGAGACTATAACTTCAGTCCGAGAACCTTCCAGAACTGTCCCGAAAATCCGGGATGTTACATAAATATATTCATGGGGTCCACTTCCCATTATGGAATTCAATTTAATTATTCAAATCTCATTTTCCATTGGGGATTATGGTATGCTTTACGTATCTGAAAACTTTCCTTTTTAGAAAACTTCTCTTTGGAAACTATTGTTGGGAAGCGGCCGCGAGTGCGCAGTGGAAAATAAGTGAGCAACTCAAAACTTTAAGAGTGAGCCACTGATTTTGAGGATCCTTAAGTCTAATTGACTAGAGGAACCTCGAGTTAAAAGTTTTGAGGTATTTGCCTAGGCTAGCACCACGGGAAAAATACCCGTGCACTCGAGGCGTAGTCTTGCCGTTGAGTTTTGGCTTTGGTGTGTGCATCTTTGGAGGCCACACACTTGGGTGGCTTTTTGGAACGTGGAAGAGCTTGCTGAGTTCGAGAAAAGCTTGTAGATTGGAGGGAGGACTGGAGGAGTCTTCAGTTCAAGTAAGTCTTTTTCTTTCTTTATTTTAATTCGAGTTCTTATGATAGTTGGCATTTTTAGGTTTATGTTCTTTGCATGTTTTATTAGTTTTATGCTTAGAATATATAGTAACATGCCTAGGCTTGTAGAATAATAAAAACAAATGGGTCTTGGGCAAAGGGAAAACGGCATCATAATTTTTATTTTCCGCTGCGCACTCGCGGCCGCTTCCCAACAGTGGTATCAGAGCGCCATTTTTGTTTTGATTAGTTCTCACTAATTTGAACTCGAAATTGGGTGTTTAAAAGCTCGTTGGAAAACTAACACCCTGAAATTAATTTTAGGCACAAGTTTTTGCTAATTGGTTAAGATTTGAATTGTGAAATTACATTTAAAGTTCACGCGTCTGCAGAAAAACATAAATAGTAAATTTATTTGAATAAAATAAAATGCAATATCATAATTAATATTAATCAAAGTTATTTAATGCCTAAAATAATTCCAACATATTAAAACTCATATGCTTGATGATTCTATGTATGATTAGAATTGGTATGATTATTTTAGGGTGCAAGCATCTAGAGACTTTCTAAGAAATAGATAGTGTATTGTTTATCCCTTAGCTAAGTAATTATTATGTGATGAACTTAGAGATTATTACATTTAAGGCTAATAAATATAAATCACTTGTTTATAATAAAAGACATTATAAAAGATACAAGTGGGTTGGCACCAAGGGGTTAATAAAAATTTCCAAACTAAAGTTAATTTAACCAAAGGTATTACTAGAGTTAGATAATGATTTGGTGTCTTCCTTCACTCACTACCTTTTTATAGCCAAAAGGAAAAGCTGTGAAGACATCTAGATAATCATTTACTCAAAGCTTACCTTAAAGCATATTTAAAGTGTTGGACTAATTTGGAGGATCTATTGTTTATTCCTATCACCGAGGCAATAAGAGCCTAAGAGGTAAGGGTATTTAGAGAGAGTTCGCTCCACCCTCCCTCTGGGGAATTTTCAATGGAGGAATCCATTTGACAGTTATTCACTTAAACTTGCTAAAATCCTCAATAATAATTTAAGTCTAAAAATTGCCTCCCATTGTAAAGTATAGACCCAAATGGCTTAAACCGTATTGGCAGGACTAGGCTTTACCAGACTGACCAATACCAATTGTCCCTAAATCGTACTATTGACAATGGTTGACTTTTCTAAGTCATAAGATGCAGCGACCCTTAGGCGTGGTCTTATAACTTAGTGGCAAAGATTGGGTGTCCACAAGGACTAGCATAAGCTATGGCATGTTTGATTGCCCAACCCAATGATCAAGGAATTGTGATTTATATCATAAATTGGTTGGGAACCTACCTAATTATTCTATTTTATAACGACCGGCCGTAGTCGGAGTTATGAAATGATGATAATGGGATTGTGCCCACAAGAAATCCACATATTGGGGTTGATACGATTTGCTTAAAATTTTAAAACAATTGAGTGGGAGCAACTTCATAATATTAAAAGCCTATGTTATTATGAAACATTAATGAAAAACATATTCCTAATTTTAACATTTTCTCTTAACAGATGAGTTAAAATATTTCACAAATATTCAAATGGAAAACAGAGTATCACTTCGTTCCATCCTTGATGAGCATAAGCTCAAAGGGGACAACTACAATAACTGGTTTAGAAACCTTAAAATGTCTTACGACAAGAAAATATTTCTATATTCTTGAAAGACCATTTCCCCATAAACCCACAGAAGATGCTGACCAAGATACATTTGATGCTTGGAAGAAACACGTCGATGATGATGAGCAAGCAGTTTGCATAATGCTTGGCTCTATGTCGGACGAACTTCAGAAAGCTCACGAAGATATGGATGCTCAAACCATAATCTTTCACTTGAAGGAGTTGTATGCAACTTCCGTTCATACCGTGAGATTCCAAGTGTCATGTGCCTTATTCCAAATAAGGTATAAAGAAGGATCTGTTAGTGGACATGTGCTTAAGATGATTGGACACATTGAAAAATTGGCCAACCTCGGGTTCATCATGGATCATGAGATAGGTCACGATCTAATTCTTCAGTCCTAACCAAAATAATTCTCTAACTTTATTATGCAGTTTCATCTGTCTGATAAAGAAGCTACTTTATCAGAATTACACAATCTGATAAAGCAAGCATAGAAGGACTTGAAATCGGAGCTTAAAAGCTCCGTCATGCTTACGGGTACGGACCTGAAGCCACGAGGCCCAAAGAAAAATAAGGGCAATGCCAAGGCTCCAGATCACCTAAAGCCCAATGGTAAGGTGGAGAAGAAAAAGGGAAAGGGGAAATTTTTCTTTTGTGGAAAGAATGGTCATTGGAAGAAAGACTGTAGATCCTTGAAAGCCAAGGAAGCTAGGGAAGCCCAAGAGGCCAAGAATCCCAATGCTTCAGGTATGTTGTATATGATTGAACTATATTCTCAAAACTCTGAACCTTCTACTTGGGTGCTTGACACGGTTGTGGGACTCACTTGTGTAACAATGTGCAGGGCCTGAGAAACAGTAGGAGACTCTGTCATGGGGAGGTTGACTTACGCATGGGTAATGGAGCAAAACTGGCTGCATTGTACGTGGGGACTTATTCATTAGTTTTGCCGAATGGTTTAGTTTTAGACTTAGAAGATTGTGTTCATGTACCTTCTGTAGTAAAGAACATCATTTCAATTTCTTTATGTATAAAGGTTTTTCATGCCTAATAAGTTGTAATTAATGTTCTATTTATTTCAATGAAATAAATAAAATATGGAGATGGTATTTTGAATAATGGTATCTATGTCTTACAAACTAACAAAGAATGTTCAACCTCTAATATATACAACGTTAACTCGAATAATCTCAATGAATCACTTCTATGGCACAGTCGCTTAGGTCATATCAATGAAACAAGATTAACTAAGCTACATAAGGATGGGTATTCAAACCCTTCAAATATAAACCTTATGGAACTTGTGAGTCTTGTTTACTTGGTAAAATGACCAAATTACCCTTCAAATGTAAAGGACAGCGTGCAGCGGAGACATTATAACTCATGCACTCTGATGTATGCGGACCAATGTCAGTCACCGCTATAGGTGGATTCTCATACTTCATTACCTTATCGATGATCATTCGTGATATGGGTATGTGTACCTTATTCGGTACAAATCTGAAGCCTTTGAGAAATTCAAAGACTTCAAGGCTGAAGTAGAAAACCAGCTTAATAAAAGTATTAAGCCACTAAGGTCTGACCGAGGTGGTGAATACTTAAGCAATGAATTTCAAGATTACTTGAGAGAAAATGGCATTGTTTCCCAGTGGACTCCTCCGGGAACTCAACAGCATAATGGGGTCTCCGAAAGGAGAAATTGGACATTATTAGATATGGTCCGATCAATGATGCCAGGAACAGATCTACCTCTTTCATTTTGGGGTCTTGCTTTAGAAACTACAAAACTACTACTAAACCAAGTTCCTTCCAAGACTGTTAGTCAAACACCATATGAGTTATGGTATGGGAAACGTCCTCCTAGTCTTAGTTATCTAAGAGTTTGGGGATGTGACGCATATGTCAAGCTCACACAAACTAACAAATTGGATGATATGGTAGTTAAATGTAAGTTTGTATGATATGCCTTGAACCAAGAGCATACATTTTCTACGTCCCAAATGAACAAAGAACATTTGTCTCATGAAATGCTAAATTTCTAGAGAATGAATTCTTTCTCAAGAAATATAGTGGGAGTAGACTTTACCACGAAGAGGTACGAGAAGAACAAACTAACATAGAACTAAACCCCAGGCCCCTCAAAAGGGCAACGATGGAACAACCACAAGGCTATAAACTCAGAAGGTCAGGTAGGGAAAGACATGAGCCTGAAAGATATGGTTTCCATATTGATGAGGAACATGATCAGGTTATTGATAATGATGATCCCACCAGTTATGACGAAGCAATGCGTGACATTGATTCAATCAAGTGGCTTGAGGCCATGAAATCCGAAATAGACTCTATGTATCAGAATCAAGTATGAGACTTGGTAGATGCACCTGAAGGGATAAAACCCATAGGCTGCAAGTGGATTTACAAGCGTAAAACTGATGCAGAAGGCAACATCCAAACCTATAAGGCTAGGTTGGTGGCGAAAGGTTATAGACAAATCCAAGGAATTGACTATGACGAAACCTTCTCGCCTGTTGTAATGATAAAGTCCATTCGAATTTTACTGGCAGTAGCTGCACACACTTGATTATGAGATTTTGCAGATGGATGTCAAAACAGCTTTCCTTAATGGGAACCTCGTAGAGGAAGTCTATATGATACAACCTGAGGGGTTTGCATCTAAAGATGATCATAATAAAGTATGCAAGCTTAAACAATCCATTTATGGACTCAAGCAAGCCTCAAGAAGTTGGAATATACGATTTGATGAGACAATCAAAGAATTTGACTTCATCAAAAATGTAGACGAGCCTTGTGTTTACATGAAAAGTAGTGGGAGCGCTATTGTATTTCTTTTATTATATGTCGATGACATATTAATCATCGGGAATGATATTCTCATGATGCAAGCCACCAAGCAATGGTTATCTCAGAATTTCTCCATGAAAGATTTGGGAGAAGCAGCCTACATCCTCGGCATTAAGATCTACCGTAATAGATCTAAGAGGTTGTTAGGACTTTCTCAATCTACGTACATAGATAAAGTTTTGAAAAGATTCAAAATGGAAGATTCAAAAAGAGGTAATTTACCTACTTGTCATGGAATCAAATTATCTAAGGAGCAATGTCCACATACTCTTTCAGATAGAGAGCGTATGAGTAAGATCCATTATGCTTCGGCAATAGGATCGATCATGTACGCCATGCTATGTACAAGACCTGATGTCTCTTATGCTCTTAGCATAACTAGCAGGTATCAGGCAAATCCTGGTGAACAACACTGGGCAGCTGTCAAAACAATCCTCAAGTATCTGAGAAGAACTAAGGATGTGTTTTTGACATACGGAGATTATTCTGAGATGAAAGTCATTGGTTACTGTGATGCGAGCTTTCAGACCGATAGGGATGACAGCAGATCGCAAACAAGATATTTGTTTACTTTAAATGGCGGTGCTGTAAGTTGGAAAAGCTCAAAGCAGTCAACTACAGCGGACTCCACCACTGAAGCTGAGTATATTGCAGCATCTGAGGCTGCTAAAGAAGCAGTCTGGATAAAGAAGTTCATCACGGAGCTGGAAGTGCTTCCCGTGATAAAGAATGGCGTCACGATGTACTGTGACAACACGGGCACCATTGCTCAATCAAAGAAACCAAGGTCCCACTAGAAATACAAGCATGTACTCAGGCGATTTCATCTCATCATGGAGATTGTTGAGAGAAAAGAAGTTATTATAGAGAAAACACCCACAGAAGATAATCTTGCATATTCTTGACTAAAGGGCTGACTCAACAAAAGCATGATAGACACACCCGAGAGTATGGTGTCCAGATTCATACTAGTTGGCTATAGTGCAAGTGAGAGATTGTTAGGGATATGCCCTATACCCAACTTGTGGATGGGCTATATGTACATGTATTTGTAATATTTTCATTAATTAATAAAATGGCAATCTTTATTATACGTGTCTTACATAACTTATATGAATCATCAACACTGTAATAAAGCCCTTGGAGTAATAAGATGATGGCTTCCACGCCTTATGAGAATCATTACTCTTAAATGTTCATAGTCATAGTTTTTTGAATAATCTGGGCGTTCACAAAGGTATAATTGGAGTAGAAATTTGTGGAATCAAATAGGCTTTATCAATTCTTTGTGCAATCACTCTCTCAAGAGGTAAGTTCCTTGTGATAATTTAAACCATTATGTTGTTTTCAGGTTCTGTAATGAAGATAATGTAATGTTAAATGAGAAATTATGTTACTTGTATTGTAAATTTATCTGTAATGAAGATAATGTAATGTTAAATGAGAAATTATGTTACTTGTATTGTAAATTTATCTGTAATTTATGTTATGTTTGCAGAGATTCTATTGGTCTTAGGAACTTGAGCTTCAGTGATTGAGAAGATTGTTAAAAGCTCTAAAATCCCTTGTGTGATTTTTCCCTCTTGTTCATTTTTCATGTGCACTAATGGCAAAAGCATTCAGATTCATTCATTCAGCACTTCTAGTGCTTGTTTGTATTCATTCAAAACCGGTTCCATGGTCCGGTTCCGGTTCCGACCATTTTGGAACCGGAACCTACCCGGATAAAATCGGTTCCTTCATTTTTGGAACCGGAACCTACCCGATTACAACCGGTTCCGGTTCCAAACCCGGAAAATCGGTCTGGTTCCAATCGGTTCCGGGTAGAACCGGAACCGGTGCTCACCCATAGCTGTAGGAATTGTTCATAAATGGTTCAACGTGTTTAATTATTGAACATATCATTTATGAGGTTCCATAGTGGCTTAGGGATTGGTGAATGACGATGGGGCACTTTGGGAATTGGAATTAAAAAAATTACTATTCACATGAATAGTAACATGAATAATAATTTTTTTTTTATTTGTTTTGAATTCCAATTCGGCCCAAACTCTATTAGGGTTTTATAATCTCATTTAACCACTAAATTAAGATCCAATGGCTAAGATTAAATTAGTTTTTATCCCACCTCATATTCTTAATTAATTTTGTTGTCTTTGGAGCACTATATAAACCCAAAGAATTCTTCACAAATAACAAAAAAAAAAAATTACTATTCATGTTACTATTACGTGAATAGTAATTTTTTTATTCCAATTCCCAAAGTTCCCCCATCGTCATTCACCAATCACTAAGCCACTATGGAACCTCATAAATGATATGTTCAATAATTAAACACATTGAACCATTTATGAACAATTCCTACAGCAATCATATATGATGTTATATTTGTATTGTGCACTGTTAACCATTGATTTCGACTTTATTGTGTGTGACTTTTGGGTTCCCCTCAAGTTGGACATGAAATGAATCGTGATAATTTAATCGAACATAAATTATCCTCCGATCAGATGGTCGTTCGATTTCAATGACCAAGGTTGACATCTAGCAACATGCCAAGGCCCCCAAATAAGAAGGAAAGATATATATACCCCTTATGTATGCGATTTACATATGATACGGTCCCTCGCCTCATTGTATCCCCACCTATTGACCTAGGGTACGGAAAGTGTCTACCCATATGGTCAAAGGTATGATGTTGATAGTGTCATGAATCGTGCTAACCTAAGAATCTCACTTGATTCTTCCGCTGTGGCCACAGTCTCAAGCACTGATCACACATATCAACCCCCGAACTGGAATACTACTATTATAAGAAAATATTATCCGAGAGAGTGGCGATTCTCTGTTGTATCTTTACAAACTTCATGTGTTTCAACAAATGACCCAATCATACCCTTATGACCGGATCTTTTAAACCGGGGAAGGAGAATGTCAAAGTTATTTGATCCACACATAAGATTGTAATGACCTCAAGTCTAAGGACTAGTCATATAATCGATACATGAAAGTTGTCACAGACACATAGGATAAACACTCCATATGAAAACTTTGGCGGTCAGTTCGATGGACACGAGCAACTCATGCATCCATGTGATACACCAAGCGGACGGATCTCCGCTAATAGCCTATGAGATCAGCTACCCCACTTAAGGGTGGATCATATCACCATGCTAGTCTCTCCGCTTTGTGAACGCCCAGATTATTCA